>JAHNEJ010000663.1:0-257878 GCA_022559845.1 Amorphophallus konjac | reverse complement strand
TCGGCATGGAAAGGTCACCTCGGGCTGGTGTAGTCCTCGGGTCCGCAAGATCAGCCTATAGTGCAGAGGCTCGATGATGTGGAGGCAGTGCAGCCAGACGTCTCGTCCCCGATACGATAGAGACGCCTCCACCCATGGCTGTCCTGTGTAACCCTCACCGCGGTAAGGGTCCACCTCACCTGCAGGCATTTAGATCCATTAGCATTCGCATAGCATGAGCACATATAGGAATATAAAGCATTTAAAGCATTTAAGTTCTGGGCTCACCGATGTGTGTGGGTGGGAGTCCAGGTCCTCCTGGATCATCCGGGTCTGTCTCAAGACCGACCCCGTATCCCTCGCCACCGACCATCGCCTTGCGATCGGTATCAGGCCAGGATGGAGTAATGCGCCTCTCCCAATGCCCGGGAGGTACAAATAGCTCCAGATCTGCATTTAGGAGTCAAGTCAGTTACATAAATCATCAATCATAGCATACATCATGGCATAGTAGAAAGCACTTAAGCGCATTTTTTACCTGTAGGAAGGGCGAGAAGCCTCCCAGCATCGTCAGTCGGTCCGTGGTGCTCAAAGAGTTGATCAGGAAGGCCAAGACCGCTGCTCCCCAGGCGTATTTCCTCACTCTGCTTAAATCCTCTATCAGCGGCAGCAGTCTGCAGCTGATGACATCCGCTCTGGTCACGAACAGGAGCTTCCCGAACAACAGTATCAAGAAGCGCCTCATCACTCGATCCCCCTCCTCTCCTGCCTCTGCCGCCACACGAGGGCGCACCCGGTCTATCACTCTGCTTAGATGCTCCTCGGGTAGTTCTCCCACGGCAATCGCTGCCCCTCTCAGCCCCAAACTCTCCTGCAGCACCGATCTCGAGAGCTGGGATGAAGACTGGCCCGGCCTGATCAGGTCCAACCCCAGTAGCTGCTGCGCTATATCCCGATAGTCGCTGTACGTCCATCCTGTCACTGCAGCGCCGCGGACTCTCAAGCCTGTAATTCTCGCCACGTCTTCTAGCGTGGGGATCATGTGGCCCCGCGGGAAGATGAACGCCCTGCTAACCGGATCCCACCTCTCGTGCAATGCGTACAGCAATGGCGTATCCATCCGGATCACCTCGATGCTGAGCATCTCGACGAAACCCATCTCTGCAAGTCTGTCTCTCTGGTAGTCGGGCAGTGCCTGGTATACCGCCTGAATCTGCAGCCATGAGATCCTCGATCTCCTCTTTCCCTGCATTGCATATTAGAGCACTAATTAGTCCATTCGCATCATATAGACATTGCATAAACATTAAATATCGAAAAGGAAAACAAAAATTTGAAAATTGAAAATCCTAAAAAGAGTTTGGAACCCTGGCAGAAGTAACGGTCCTGGGATGGGGCGTTACTTGTCTCTGACGGCCTTAGCTTGGAGCGTCAGAGGAGTGACGGTCGCTGGCGGGACCGTCACTTAGTCTGCCAGTAGGGAATTTCTCCCCTGCATCCCCATGACTTCTCACTTTGGCCAAATGGCCTACAAGTGTTCCTAGTGGGTTCATAGACCCATTTCTACCCTTATCCCCCACATGCATTCATAAATAAAAACATAAAAATCAAAAATTTAAAAATTAAGGCGGAGGGCCTACCTCATGGTCGAGGACCTTCCTCTTCTTCTTCTCTGGTTCCTTGGGCTCCTCTGCACCCAAGGAGGCTTCGGTCGGTTCTTCCACGACCGTGGGGACCTCCTCCTCTTCCCTTGGCTCCCTTCCCCTCGGTTCTTCCTCCACGGGCGGCGGGGTGGTCTCTCGTTCGAGCCGGCGGTGGAACCGCCTTATAGCCATCTTCTTTCCTCTCCCTCTCTTCTGAGGTGGTGGCTGCGGTGCCTCGTCGCCGGCCATTGGAGTGTGGAGATGGAGGTCGCCGGTGGGTTTTTCTGGTTTGGCGTTTTGGTTGTTTGAGCATGAAATGAGACCGAACGGCCATTCGGTTTGTTTTTTTGAAAACTCAGGAGAAGCGACGGTCTATCGTTAGACCGTCACATCATCCTGACGCCCCCCTCTAAGGCCGTCGCTTGTGACGGACTGTTTTATTGAAGAATATGAACCGACTCGGTGTTGACGGACTAGGCTTAATCCGTTATTTTCATGTGACGCTCCTGAGTCAGGCCGTTATATGCTTGCAAGTTTCTTGATGAATGAATGGTCAAAATTAATGTTTAAACTTATCTCCATCATAAAAACATTTGATGAGTTTATCACACAGACAATGGTTATGCCTTAACTATTATCATAACTATCTTGTTGGCTAGCCTATCTTTCATGAAAGGAACTATGAACAGAAGGCACGCTTCGCCGTCCGTCAAGCAAGTAAGTCAGGTATTGTATCTCGTTCCCTTATCCCTTAATGCATTACTATATGTTATCTATGATATATTATCTCGAGAACCGGCTGGTCATTCAGGTGTCCTGGGATCTGATGTTCCCCTTAAACAAAAATGATGATGATCTAAGTTCACATGAATAATCGTTGGATAGGCCGTTAGGTTGGAAAATTTAGGGATGATGGTTCTATCTTGCACGCCGTGGTTGCAGATAGTGTCTTGACTCTGGTTTCCCCAATCTAGCAATATTATTCTCGAGTATCTTGTTATTTTATCTTTCTTTGCATTTGCTTTGAAGATTTGTTTTTCTTTAGCCCAGCATGCATCATACGCATTCTTTGAGCATTCATGAGCTTCATTTGTTCAAGAGGTCTCATTGACGGTGAACAGCTGCGTTCTTGATCCTGGATAAGGAGAATTATTCCACTCTGAATTTGAAGGTTTCCTTCGATTTGCTCGCTTGATCTGGTTGACTGAAGATTCCTGTCTGGAGTTTAGTCTCTTTCCTTTCCGTTGCCTCCGGCGGCCAGCCGTGTTTCCTTTCCTTAGTTAATTAAATCCTCCAGACTTGCATCCTTTGGTTAGCTATTTCCTTGTGATCAGTTTTGAAGTTTTTCCAGAAAATTCTTATCGCTTGTTGGTGAAGAACGGGTGTCGTTTACCTTAACGCCCTCTTTTTGATCCACTCCGCTTCATTTCTGCTTCATCTCCATGTTCCATTTCACTTTCGCTTCACTTCCGCTCGTTCCCCTGCAAAGAGGACGTTAAGGAGGGGCATCTGTTGACACCCATTTTATACCCAATAAGTCGGGTCATCTCCTTATTCATTCAATATGATGCTCCGAGTTGTTCACTCTTCATTGAATTCCTTTTAATCAGTTGAAGCCTGTTTTCTGGGTCTCAATTCCTGGATTAGACCTGGTTCCTGGTGGCACTTCGTTCAAAAGCTTGGCAATCCCTCCATTCTATTTTTCTTGAAAATCAATGATAATAACGGTCTGGACTAGGCGCGTCATTTCATAATAACGCATGAAGCCTAGGCCGTTACTCTTTGAAGAGTCCCAAGACTTAGGGCCTCGTTGTCCTTTGATAATAACGGTCTACTCCCTAGCCGTTTTTTCCTTATGACGCCCTATGCCCTGGCTGTTACTTACTTGCAGAGTCCTATTGTTTAGATCTTTTCCCATCGATCTTATCCTTTGGATAGGGTTGAAAATGACGGTAATTCCTTGGAGCGTTATTTCCAAGTGGCGGTCTATCGTGCAACCATTACTTCCTTCAGAGAGTCCTGACAATTCAGGCCTTTTCTCTGCTACTCCGTGGACGAGATAGGGTTTTGGATTGGTATTATCTCCTTCAATTCTAATCCTCAGGACCTCTCGTTTGTTTCTTTGGACTCTTGTTGATATTATCCTCAAGGATTTGCTAAGGATTATCCTCCTTTCTTGGCTGATTTATCTTCAACTCGACCTGAGAGTTTGAGGGAGTCTATAAATAGAACCCTTGATTTCATAACCCGAAAGAGGAAGATTTGATTCACGACGAAGTGCTGCCAAATTCAGGAGCCATCTACATCCAGGAGGAGCTGCTTCCCACGTCCATCTTCCAAGTCAAGGGAGTAATTTTGGGTCTTAGCTTGTCAAGATCATCATCATTGCATGCTCAAGTTTCCCTTGGTTTTATCAATCAAAAGCATTGTCCCTCTTTCTTCCTCCACGTTTTTCACTGTTGCTAAGCATACACATATCCTCCTAAACTTAAAAAAAAACGCCCAGAGGGGTTAAAAAACCAACAACTGCCCGGTAATCCCCTCTCCTTTTGATGTTCTTAAGCTTTTTAAGGATTGATGCTATACTTATGTTGAGGGCTAATTGAGGTTGTGTTGTTTTGCTTTCTACATCCTTGGCAGGTTTTACAGGATCACTAGCACGAGGCCCAAGCCTTCTAGCCGACTGGAAGGGTTGGAGTTCAAAGAATTCACATCTTTTCACTGCAGGTTATCTGACGGTCAGGTGCAGGAGCGTTATTTCCTTCTGGCGGTCTATCTCACGACCGTTACTTCCAAGCGACGCACAGGGTTTGGACCGTTATTTTCAAGTTGATCTGCAGGCTTTCCTTAGTTTTCTCTCCCGTGGGCGGGTGTTTCATCCACCTACTTCCAAGGTATATTCGAGTCTTTGACTTGTGTTTACTTTGGTGGGGATCACGACTTTCCTTAGTGTTGGGCACTAGCTGTCTTTTTCATCAAATCTCTTTATTCCCCTTGATTGTTCCACCCCTAGTGGTGTGTTTTTATCTTTGCTCCACGCCCCGGCGTGTGTTTTTGTTTTTCCCTTAGCGTAATTTGATTGAGATAGCATGCCCATGCTAGAGTTAGATTTGATTGCCTAGGTTCATGTTCACATGTGCATAGGTTGAGCTGATCTTTGGTAGTTTATTTATCATCTCGCCATATCATTTTTCAAAACCCTCACAATCAACAAAAAAAGAAAGAAGATAAGAAGAGATAGGTAAACAAACAATCAACAAGGTTGTCATTAGCAGTTTCCCTCCGGTGTGTGGAGGAAGGGAGAGGATTCTCCGGTTGTGCTCTAGCTGGTAGCTAGAACAGGTTTCAAGTTCTGTGGGTAGCAGAGCTTGGTTGAGGGATTTGTTTCCCTTGGTTGTTCAAGCTGTGTGGCAGCATGTTGTTCGCAGACTGAGTCTGCAGTGATCTAGCATTGTCTAGTGGAATCCTCATTCTTGTTGGAGTGAGGGGTGGATGTAGATTGCGGACTGCAATCGAACCACCTAAAAATCGAGTGCCTCCTCTATGGTTTGCTGTTGTTATCTGCGCTCTCCATCTGCTTGTCTCTTTGCTTCCATGTGATCAGTTCTTCACTCTCATTTACTTATACTACCTTGCTTGGTGACTGTATTTACATTTCTCTGTGTGCGGGTTAAGGAGGGGTGTTAGCAGTATAATTTATTTTCTGCCTAAGTTTCTACAAATTGGGAGTGATCTATTCATCCCCCCCTTCTATATCACTCTTGCTGCGCTAACAATGAGCTCCGCGGAGGGCTGATGGATCAAGTGATCAAAGCGCTGACATCTGTCGCACTTTTGTACATAGGTCGTGCAATCGCGCTGGAGAGTGGGCCACCAGTAACCCTACCGAAGCAAGATCCTGGTGAGCGATCTTCCTCCTTGGTGCGAGCCGCAGATGCCTTCGAGTACTTCCTGAACCACTCGGCTGGCTTCGTCGGCCCTGATGCACTTGAGGAGAGGACCAGAGAAAGTTCTACGGTACAAGTCATCATCCAGCATGACAAAACGCCAAGCTTGGTACTTGAATTTTCGAGCCTCCCGCGGGTCGGGGGGCTCTTGAGAATCCCAAAGCCAAGATATGTAGGGGGTCCGCTAGTCGCTCGGGGGTGCCGGGTCAATGGTCATAAGCTCAGATTCAATGCTCAGTCGCTCGAGCTCTTCGAGGAAGACCGACCATGTACCTTCGGGGTCGAGGGAGGAAGCTAGGCGAGAGAGGGCGTCCACTCGGGAGTTTTCCTCCCTGGCTATCCAGACTACCTCAAAGCTCTCTAATAGTTGGGCCATCCTCTTGACCACCTAGAGGTACTTGATCATTTATCCTTCCCAAGCTTCGTAATCACCGTTTATCTGGCTAGCGACTAGTTGAGAATCGGTGTGGATTCTGACTCGCTCGGCTCCCAATCATCGAGCCATCCTGGCCCCTGAGATAACGGCTTCATAGTCGGAGGCATTGTTGGATGCCTGGAAGTCGAATTTCAAGGCGTATCGCAGCTCTACTCCTTCGGGGGACTTGAGAAGGATACCGGCACCGCTCTTGGCTGAGTTGGAGGACCCATCGACTAACAGGTCCCAGGTGGGACCAGGCGTAGGTGGAAGTGCTTCCTCTATCGGGACGGTGCTTTTGGCGATGAAGTCCACGAGGGCCTTTGCCTTGATGGCCAAGTGGGGGCGATACGAGATGTCGTAGGCCCCAAACATGATGGCCCATTTGACGAGGCATCCCGAGGCTTCAGGGTGAAAGAGAATCTTCTTCAGGGGGTCGCCGACCAATACGACGATGGAGTGCCCTTCAAAATAGGGTCGGAGGCGCTTGGCTGAGGTAACCAACGCTAGCACGAGTTTCTCGGTTACGGGGTACCTTATTTCAGCCTCATTAAGCACCTTGCAGGTATAGTAAACTGGTCTCTCGACCCTGTTGGCACTCAAAATATAATCCTTCAGGCAACCAAGCCGCAGATACAAATGATACGGCCCACTGAAGCACAAAAGCCGATGGAGATCAGTTTACTAGAGGATCCTCAAGCTACGAGGGCCCCGAGTCACCTTAAAGTGAGCACCGGGGACTTCACCTCAGGAGAGTCAAGATGAATCCACAACCAACCGGCAACGCGATCAAGCCTGCCCAATGATCCGACGTCGACCTCGTCATGCCGCCACCCTACATCCGTCGCCCGACCAAGGACGATGACATACCCAATGACTCTCCTAAAGAGGAAGAATGTCCTCGGTCGTCCACGATGAGGTGCCGAGGGTTCTATCAGCGGAAGGGCCCGATCACCTGACACGGGTTCGACTTCTCGCCATAATGGGCCCGTTAGTGGCCGATTGATCGCCATTCAAGGCGGAATTATCCAGGATGCAACACCATCCCGCAAGAAAGCTTCGGACACGAGTCCGTCTCAACCAGAAGCACAAATCACAGTGCCGAAGGCCGTACCGGCAGGACACCCGTGTGCTCGGGCCAGACACACGTGAAGTTCTGATTAAGGCCATTCGTCATATCAAGAGCTTCATCAACACTCCGTCAAGGTTTTCGAAGGGCCAAGGTGAGAGGAACAGTTAACGAGAGCTTCCGGAATCATCTCTGGACCCATCGGCCTACCCGTGCCGAGCAAACAAGTTAAAACGGTGCGTGAAGGGGCGTCGGGGCCTCTTAATACGGCGCCATCAAAATCGGCGCGCCAATGCCAATCGGGGACATGCTCCCCGGTGCCACCAAATCCGGCGCGCCCCCTCCCAGGGCGTCAGATTAACACAAGGCTACATATAGCCTGCCTTCGGAGAAAAAAATGTTGGGTTCGGTGCTATGTATTCAGAGGGGGGGTGAATGAATATGTCCTTTAAAAAACTTCCGCTCAATTAAAATCTAATGCTCACTAGACAGATTTAGACAAATGAAACAAGCTGATCAAATATTCTATTCAACCAGTAAGCAAACACTTGGAGCGCCCCTATGCAAACATCTAGCGGAAGCAAAGATAGATAAATCAAACCACAATGCAATAGGAGTTTTTAGGTGCTTCGGTCCTCCAGACCTACGTCCACCCCACACTCAAAACCCGAGTATGGCTTACTGCTATGCAACACAGCTTGCGTCCGCTGGGCATCACAGCTTGCCTACAACCGCTGGGCCTCACAGCTTGCCATCCCGCTGAGCATCACAGCTTGCTGTCCAGAGGAGTCCACCTTTGCAACGCTGAGCATCACAGCTTGCTGTCCAGTGGAATCCACCACTGCAACCGCTGACTAACAGCTTGAAGAAAGGTATAAGAACAAAACAAAAGATGGAACAAAACAACAACGGAAAGCTGTAAATGAAGAACATGAAATATAGCTCTCGAAGGAGCAGTTCTGGCTTGGATTTGATCCAAATGCCAGACAACCACAATCTCTCTCTCTCTCTCAGCTCGAGCACCCTATCTCTCTCTTTCTCTTCTTTCTCTTCTGCTCTTCTTCTCTTTCCCTTCCTTTTTCTTCTTCTTCTCTTTTGCTGGAACGAGGGGCTCTCTGCTCCTGCACTTCTGGTTCAACTCACCCAGCTTCGATCTACCTTCTCTTGATGAAGAAGACTCGTATATATAGCAGCAGCAGTAGCACCAACAGCCAGGGCGTGTGTTCTCCACATTTCCCGCCCATGACTTTTGGCCACGTGTCGTCTTTCTGTCAGCCCTTCCAGCCTCGGATCACGTGCCCTTCATTAAGTTTCACGAGCAGAGCACCTGTCAGACAAACGAGAACACTTATCAGGTTAAGTATAAACCATGTACAGACTTTAAGGAAGCAATGCATTGTATAGACTTTATGATGCTGAACAAGGCAGAGCTCTGTACATACTTACTGATCGGGGGGTCGACCCATCTGGAAGGGGGTCGACCCATCAGCTCAAAGCCAATGCAATGTACAGACTCTACCCAAAGTATAGACTTCATATATGTGAAGCTATGCGATGTACATACTTCCTATATGAGGGAGCAGTGTATAAACTTGCTGTGAAGAACAGCAATGTGTAGACTTGGATGAGAACAATGCATGAACACAGTGTATAGACTTAGAAGTCTAAAGGGGTGTCGACTCATCTAATCAGGGGGTCGACCCATTGATGCATGAATGAAATATACTTCCAATGTGTAGACTTCGGACTTGCCATGATGTATAGACTTGGAGCACAGAAGCCACGATGTACAGACTTCGTGAGACTTTAATGAAGACAGACGATGTATAGACTTCATGACAGAGGCACGATGCACACTCGTCCAATGTATACACTTACTCAATGTTCAATCTTCACGAATGATGTACAGACTACCAATGTATGGACTTGGGCCAACAAAGAACCGATGGATGTATAGACTTCACGAGCTTAGTTCAATGTATGGACTTTGTGCAGCACAGTCCAATGTATGGACTTCGCGAAGCACAGTCCAATGTATAGACTTCAAAGGTTTGAAGGCCTAATGTGCAGACTTGGAGGCTTGAGCTAATTTACAGACTTAACAGTCCCTTGGCTGTATAGACTTTGTCACAAACTGAACAGTCGGTTGTATAGACTTGCACAAACCAAAGTCTGTACAGACTTGAAAAGAAAACCAATGTATAGACTTCGTGAGCGCCTAGAGGATGTATAGACATAGTGACTATACAAACTTGGAAGGCTCAGCGAAGGATGTATAGACTTCAACGAAGAGATGCACGATGTACAGACATCATTCAAAGGCCAGTGTGAAGACTTCACGATGTATAGACTTTCCAAGTGAAACGACGGTAAAGCCATCAGTGTATAGACTTCAAGGGAAACGATGGTAAAACTACCGATGTATAGACTTGAAGGGAAACGTAGGTGAAACTTCCAATGTACAGACTTGGAAGAACACTGATGAATGTACAGACTTCGAAGTTCAACGAAGGATGTACGAACTTTACCCCGATGTATAGACTTGGAAGAATGATGCACAGTGTAATGTACAGACTTCATGACTATGCTCATGCAGTGTATAGACTCTGGAAAGCTAATGCTAATGTATAGACTTGAACTCTGTGAACTCTGTACAGACTTACCACCGACCAATGTATAGACTTGGTGGGTTCAACTGGTGGATGTACAGACTTTGCAATCGACAGGCAATGTATAGACTTGGACTCAAATGAGAAGCCAATGTACAGACTTGCCACCGACCAATGTATAGATTTTGCATGAGACACTAGCCAAGATGATGGATGCAACAGTGCAATGTCTAGACTTGAAATCCAATACGAACGGATGTACATACTTGAATGAGACGCTGCATGAGACGATGCAGCTACAGTGATGTACAGACTTGTGAATGACTTGCTGATGCACGATGTATAGACTTAGTTGCTCATGATGCAATGTACATACTTGGGCTGTAGAGACTTCACCTCGAGCTATCTACAATGCATCAATGTATGGACTTAGCTTCGTGCATGCTACAGTCTAATGTATGGACTTTGAATGCAAACACCATGTCTGTACAGACTTCACCTCGAGCAGTCTACTGTGTAGTGTGTGGACTTGAACAATGATGCATGACGTTGTACAGACTTCACTTGACATAGTCCGATGTACAGACTTGCTGATGAAACAGTCTGATGTACAGACTTGATCAAAGCAAGGCAGTTGAGTGTATAGACTTTGGCAAGCAAGCGACTGTACAGACTTTGACACAACTGCGATGTGTAGACTTTTGGGCTCGCCATGCAGTGTATAGACATGCAAGTTATATGAGCAAACGGCTGTACAAACATTGCTATGCATAAAGACGATTGTATAGACTTGTGAAATCTGGGGGGTCGACCCATCAAGGAAGGGGGTCGACCTATCTAAGTGCACTGATGCAGTATATGCACAGAAGAAGCAATATACACACAGAAGAAGCAATGCACTGATCTTAATTCAAGCACAAAACACTTTATGCACTCTCATGCATTCTCCACAGAATATATCAGTTATATGCATTCAGATTGTTATCATTCAATGTCAAGCTATTTGCAAAACAATATGGTGACTCATTCATGTTGCTATCATTAAAACACCACATTCATCAAAGCACAAGGGGCACAACAATCTCCCCCTTTTTGATGATGACAACATAATGAGTCACACTGACTCGTCAAACTATTCTCCCCCTTTGACATAATCAAAAAGAAAGGGAATGGTTTGAGAGACACAATGCAGTACACAAAGACACTTATGACAATGAAACAGCACTCCCCCTATCAGCATGCACGATTAACTACTCTCCCCTTAAAATCAGATGACCCATAACTCCCCCTGAAGCACAGGAATGAACTCTGGTTATCCAATAAATCAATCTGAATTCCGCCATTACAAAGAATCTGAATTATGGTTACATGAACCGAATGAAACAGAACCAGAGCTGCTTGTGAAACAGGATGGAAGATTCCAACAGTGTGGATCGACTGATAATGTAAGATTAGCCATGGGTAAGGGTGAGAAATAGTCAAAGCACATCTCAAGGAAACAATCAATAGCAAGATGCTGATCAGACAGTCTGGAAAGAATCTAAACATGAGGGATTTTAAAGCTTGCATCACTTCAATAAGTTTTAAGAAGAGTAGACTCTCTTATCATAAAGGGTTATGAAGTGGCAACTTAACCAATCTGAGTTAATTTTGATGTATACCAAATTTGTCAAATTAAACTCAATAATCATATCTGAATCCAGGTTTTAATAAAGGTGAACCAAATATTCAGAAAACACTAAAAAATAATCATCTTTTATCTTACACACATGATCTCAATGACACATTTTAAAGATACACAGATTAGTACTAAAGTTAAACACTTTTTCAAGAACATGACTTGACAGATTTTTCAAGATAATTTCATTTGAAGCACATTATATTTTTCCTGAGCAATTTAGGTTGATCAACACCTTTTTACATGAGGCACAACACGTCTCAGGTGAAGTGACCCAGTTACTCAGTGTGATAACTATCATTGCCTCTCACTTTGAGAACAGAGTTAGCAGTATGAGTGTCTTTTTACATGAGAAGACACCTTGATTAGAGGCCAGACTCCCCAGTTACTCAACACAAATAAGCCATTGCTCTTTCAGGTTTTGTTTTACTAAATTTTCACCAGAGATAACTATGGCACCTCATGACATGAGTTACTTTATTTCATTGATAAAGAGCTCAGTTTCTCAGTGACTGAGTCATTGCTCTGAATTCACAATTTTTCATTTAGTCAACATTTTTCAAGTTAATGTTTAACAACAATACACACTATATGCATCTTAACCAAAGTAGCCTTGAATTCACATATTCAGATATCTGATGAGAGATTCTAAGGTTTATATGACACATGTGGTTAAAATTTATTAAACCTTATCATTCAGATATTTTCAATTAATTTAATTACAAATCTGAGAATACATTAATCTTATATCAGTCTGATTCAGTGATAATTCTTAAACCTATATGATAAGAGTTTCTACCAATTTCTCAGACTGAATTGCATGACATGCAGCATAAGTTCCTCAGATTAGAACAATAAATTCAGCAACCAACAATCAATAGTAGAAACTATTCAGTCACACCAGCTGAGAAGAATGTGAAAGGAGAGTATAAGATGGTGCTAGAGTAAATCACCAATAGAGAAATATTTCAGAAGAGTGAACATCAACACACAGTGGCTGAGTCTGGAATTTAGACAGATCAGCTGACAGATAGTATCATGAAGGGTGTTGAAAGAAACTCTTCTTTAACAGCTCAACAAATAGAAGGCAGAATCCTTTTTCAAGAGAGAGAAATATGACATCAGATGAGAGTTGATCAATTATTAGACAAGAGGTGTTCAAGATGTGACAATCAAAACACCAAGTCTAAATGCTCCCCCTGTCTAGATGTAATGAAATTTCTTTTTAGGTTTTTAAAAAAAAATTTATAATATGCACTGCCCTTCATATGAGAAGTATGCAACAATTCTGATAAGGAGAGCATGATGACCAAGCAACAGCAAACAAGCTCCCCCTGACAAAATGCATGATATGCAATGAATCATTTCTTTTCAAATTTAATTTTCTTCAAATTGATGATATGCAGTACACTATTCTATATGAAAACTAGACCCATGGTACTGGGCGGATGACTTGGTCCAAGGACCACCTCACACATGCCAGTAGCATCAAGACATACTCCATCTGCCCTTCAGCATTGTTCCATTTAATATACCATGATGGCCATGAATGACAATGCAGTGCCAATGCAGTTCTATATGTAGATAGTTACTTCTTTTGGAGTTTTCAGTATGATGATGCGCAATGCATTCACTATATGTATGCATATGCAATTTCAGACAATCATCAATATGCAAATCATCTATGAGGAGAATTCAAAAAATCTAAACCTGACAATGCTGAACATGAAAGAATGTGCAAAACTCAGATTCAAAAATCATATTTAACATGCTATGCAGAATGTTTACTCAAACATCAGAGCATTCTTTATTCAAATAGCATCATGAGAGAGCAATCAACTTTTCAAGATAAATCAATTTAGCATAGACAGATCATTATGATATGTAGTCATTGGACACATGCATTGACTGTAGCACTAAATGACCCATTCAAGCTCAGTGCAAGTTATGCATTTAACAACAATCATACAATTGCATTGACACAAAGTCTATATAATGCATCAACTGTCTACAGTAAAGAATCATTCACACTTAGTGCAATAGATGGCAAGAGAACATCAATTTGAGCAGAATTTAACTTCAGTAGCTGAGTCTGGAATACAGACTGATCAGCTGGACAAGAAGAGATCATCAAAAATCAAACAAGCAAAAACGACAATTTCAGATGATGAATTTAAAACAAAGTTCAGAATTGACCTGAAGAATTGAATCCTGGGGTTTTCCCTTTTTGAGTGCCTTGGCTAAATTCAACCCCTTTTATTCATTTCCAAGGCACACCTGCAACAAGATAATCATTTTGATCCTGTAGTGACCCAAACAGCCTTGGGTCCTGCATTAGTCTTGACATGTGTTCTGAACAATCTCTTAGCAGCATTATCATCATAGCCCATCAACTTATGGCTGGAAAAAGAATAACCAAATTGACCAGACTTACCATGATAACCAACAGAATTTAAGTTCCTATTATGCACCTTATTGTGAGCATTAAATTCATGTGCATGAACATTAAAACTTATGTTATGTGCATGGGCATTTTGTTTTCTGAACCCTGCCACCCAGCACTCAGAGGCTTTGTGGCCAGGTTTTCCACAATTAAAGCATGAAGCCACAGAATTAGCAGAAGCAAGATGGCCATGTGGATGAGCATGAGTATTTCTTTTATTAACATAAAAATTTTTCTTTCCATACTCAGCCAGCCGACAGTTGGCAGCTTTGTGGCATAGTTTACCACATTCAAAACATGCAGAGTTTTTCCTTTTATCACTCAAGTTATTTCTAGCAGAATCATAGAAAGCAGGGAATTTTACAGATTTAGAGTTCAATCTATTTCCCTGAGTATGCCAGCAGTCTTTGACTGCATGCCCATACCTACCACATTCAAAGCATTTAAAATGCTTGCTTCTTGATTCATTTTTACCCCAATGATTTTCTGACCAGCACTCATTAGGCTTATGCCCAGGCTTGTTGCAAGTGAAACAAATGATATGCTGGCCTGAAGTAGATCTATATCTATGTGGGTCATGAGCATGTGTGAAAGATCTAGGATTCACATTGTTGTCTTCCTTCAGTTTAAAACATGCATTCATTAGATGACCATGCCTACCACAGTAATAACAAGATACATTAGATTTCTTAGTGGCATGGTTTCTATCAGATAATTTCCTTGAATGCATTGTTTTATTTGCATGCTCATCTTCTTTCAATATTCTGCAATCATCCATGATATGCCTTACCTTGCCACAATAATAACATGAGAATTCCTTCTCAGATGCATGCGAGTGAGTGGATGAATTGTGAGCAGTGTGTACACCATCAGATTCAACTGAGCTAGCAGATTTTAGGCCATGAACAGGAATAGTCTTTACCTTCTTTATTTGACCCTTCTTCTTCAATTTCTGACTATTCTTAACAGTTTTTGTTTATTTTTCATTTTTTTGTGCTTTGAACTGAAATACAGTTGATGAAGGTGATTTCTGATTTTTATTTTGTTTTGGGGATTACTTTGAAGTACCAGCTACATCAGAACTTTGCACAAAGGTAGTGTATAGCTGGTTTCTAGTAATTTTCTCAACATCAGAATTACAGTTTGTTCCCCCTTTTGAACTATCATTCTTCCTTTTCACAACAGTTTTTATTTTTCTTTCATTCTTAACAGAATTGGATGCTAATTTTTCTAGACCCTGAATCTTATTTTCCAAAGATGTTATGTGAAGCTCATAACTGGCTATCTCCTGTTCACTACAGTTGACACATTCACTTAAGACTTTATTTGCAGTTTTATACTTCTCAATTTCTTGTTCTAGACTGTTCAACATTTGTGATTCTTCATCACAAGTGAGCTTTCCCTTCTTTAAGGTGAGAAGTGTTTCAAATAAGCCAGTATTTAAACTTTAATTTTTCAACTTCAGCTTTCAGTTCAGTGTTTTCCTCCTCAAGTCTTTGTGATTGAGCTTCCTTAATAACAGATTTTTTGTTTTCGACAGTCAGAAACCTATGTGAGAAAATAGTATTTAAAACCATCAGTTTCTTATTTTGTTCCCTCAGTTCTTTGTTCTCTTCAGATAGCTTCATGACTGTTTCATTGCATTTTCCACTTCCAGACATCAGCTCCAGCTTTTTAACTAGCTCCTCTTCTCTTTCCTCCACTCTAATTTTCTCAGCCACCAAGTTTTTGTGATCCTCTTTAAGTGAGATAATTTGTTTACTCAGCCATTCATTCTCACTATAAAGATCTTCATTACGTTCTCTTAGAGCTGAGCACATATTGCAGTTTGATTCAACAGAAGAGGAATGTGAATCTTCCCCATTGATTTCATTTATTCTAGCCATAAGGTTTTCATTTTTCTTTTGAAATTCTTTATTCTCAAGTTTCAGTTTGTCCAATTCAGAATTGACTTCAGTAAGTTCTTGCATGCTTTTTAGATGCTCATTTTTCTTATCATTCAGCTGATTCTCAATTTCTGACATTTTGTCCAAGCATGTTTGTTTTTCAATTTCTAGAGAATCATTTTGTTTCTTAAGGTTCTGAATGTCTAGTGTACATGCATCATAAGATTGTTTCAGATTTGGACAGTTTTCACAGGAATCTTTCAATTTTATTTTATCCCATTTCTTTTTCAACTTTTTGTTTTCAGATTTTAATTTCTTAGATACTTCTAACAAATTTTCATACATCACTATCAATTCATCAAAAGAGTATCCATCTGATTCGGAGCTTACCTGAGATGAGGTTTCATCATCGTCATTTCTCCGATCAGCCATCAAGCATTTGTTGTGATTCCTCGTGAGCTTTAGTTTTTCTAGAATTTCTTTGGCAGACCTGCAAAAAGAAGTACATGAGATTAAATCTCTGTCAATTGACTCTTTCATTAAAACTAATGCTCCAGTATTGACAGAATCTTTCAATTTATCCTTTTCAGTCCATCTAAATTTATCTTTCGATAGGTTGTATGGACCGTGAGTCATTATCTTCCAGAGATTCGGATCAGTTGATTTCACATACTGATGAAACTTTTCAAACCAAGACTCAAAATTATTACCTCTGAATATCAGAGGATTTGCCATCGAAGCAGATAACAACCAGATTCAAAGCACAGGATAATTGACAAGAGATGCACTAAAATAGATGAGCAAAGCAATGCACTAATTCAGTGAAACAAAACACGATCTTAAGAGACCCACTCTGAAATGCACCAACAGCTAGCAGGATCTGCTGCGGATTGTTAGATCCTATGCACAGCAACCTGCTCTGATACCAAGTGTTGGGTTCGGTGCTATGTATTCAGAGGGGGGGTGAATGAATATGTCCTTTAAAAAACTTTCGCTCAATTAAAATCTAATGCTAACTAGACAGATTTAGACAAATGAAACAAACTGATGAAATATTCTGTTCAACCAGTAAGCAAACACTTGGAGCGCCCCTATGCAAACATCTAGCGGAAGCAAAGACAGATAAAGCAAACCACAATGCAATAGCAGTTTTTAGGTGGTTCGGTCCTCCAGACCTACGTCCACCCCACACTCAAAACCCAAGTGTGGCTTACTGCTGCGCAACACAGCTTGCGTCCGCTGGGCATCACAGCTTGCCTACAATCGCTGGGCCTTACAGCTTGTCATCCCGCTGAGCATCACAGCTTGTTGTCCAGAGGAGTCCACCTCTGCAACGCTGAGCATCACAGCTTGCTGTCCAGTGGAATCCACCACTGCAACCGCTGACCAACAGCTTGAAGAAAGGTATAAGAAGAAAACAAAAGATGGAACAAAACAACAACGGAAAGCTATAAATGAAGAACAAGAAATATAGCTCTCGAAGGAGCAGTTCTGGCTTGGATTTGATCCAAATGCCAGACAACCACAATCTCTCTCTCTCTCTCAGCTCAAGCACCCTATCTCTCTCTTTCTCTTCTTTCTCTTCTGCTCTTCTTCTCTTTCTCTTCCTTTTTCTTCTTCTTCTCTTTTGCTGGAATGAGGGGCTCTCTACTCCTGCTCTTATGGTTCAACTCACCCAGCTTCAATCTACCTTCTCTTGATGAAGAAGACTCGTATATATAGCAGCAGTAGCAGCACCAGCAGCCAGGGCGTGTGTTCTCCACATTTCTCGCCCAGGACTTTTGGCCACGTGTCATCTTCCTGTCAGCCCTTCCAGCCTTGGATCACGTGCCCTTCATTAAGCTTCACGAGCAGAGCACCTGTCAGACAAACGAGAACACTTATCAGGTTAAGTATAAACCCTGTACAGACTTTAAGGAAGTAATGCATTGTATAGACTTTATGATGCTGAACAAGGCAGAGCTCTGTACATACTTGCTGATCGAGGGGTCGACCCATCTGGAAGGGGGTCGACCCATCAGCTCAAAGCCAATGCAATGTATAGACTCTACCCAAAGTATAGACTTCATATATATGAAGCTATGCGATGTACATACTTCCTATATGAGGGAGCAGTGTATAAACTTGCTGTGAAGAACATCAATGTGTAGACTTGGATGAGAACAATGCATGAACACAGTGTATAGACTTAGAAGTCTAAAGGGGCGTCGACTCATCTAATCAGGGGGTCGACCCATTGATGCATGAATGAAATATACTTCCAATGTGTAGACTTCGAACTGGCCATGATGGATAGACTTGGAGCACAGAAGCCACGATGTACAGACTTCGTGAGACTTTAATGAAGACAGACGATGTATAGACTTCATGACTGAGGCACGATGCAGACTCGTCCAATGTATACACTTGCTCAATGTTCAATCTTCACGAATGATGTACAGACTACCAATGTATGGACTTGGGCCAACAAAGAACATATGGATGTATAGACTTCACAAGCTCAGTTCAATGTATGGACTTTGCGAAGCACAGTCCAATGTATGGACTTCGCGAAGCACAGTCCAATGTATAGACTTCAAAGGCTTGAAGGCCCAATGTGCAGACTTGGAGGCTTGAGCTAATATACATACTTAACAGTCCCTTGGCTGTACAGACTTGGTCACAAACTTAATAGTCGGTTGTATAGACTTGCACAAACCAAAGTCTGTATAGACATGAAAAGAAAACCAATGTATAGACTTCGTGAGCGCCTAGAGGATGTACAGACATAGTGACTGTACATACTTGGAAGGCTTAGCGAAGGATGTACAGACATCAACGAAGAGATGCACGATGTACAGACATCATTCAAAGGCCAGTGTGAAGACTTCACGATGTATAGACTTTCCAAGTGAAATGACGGTAAAGCCATCAGTGTATAGACTTCAAGGGAAACGATGGTAAAACTACCAATGTATAGACTTGAAGGGAAACGTAGGTGAAACTTCCAATGTACAGACTTGGAAGAACACTGATGAATGTACAGACTTCGAAGTTCAACGAAGGATGTACGGACTTCACCCCGATGTATAGACTTGGAAGAATGATGCACAGTGCAATGTACAGACTTCATGACTATGCTCATGCAGTGTATAGACTCTGGAAAGCTAATGCCAATGTATAGACTTGAACTCTGTGAACTCTGTACAGACTTACCACCAACCAATGTATAGACTTGGTGGGTTCAACTGGTGGATGTACAGACTTTGCAATCGACAGGCAATGTATAGACTTGGACTCAAATGAGAAGCCAATGTACAGACTTACCACCGACCAATGTATAGATTTTGCATGAGACACTGGCCAAGACGATGGATGCAACAGTGCAATGTCTAGACTTGAAATCCTATGCGAACGGCTGTACAGACTTGAATGAGACGCTGCATGAGACGATGCAGCTACAGTGATGTACAGACTTGTGAATGACTTGCTGATGCACGATGTATAGACTTAGTTGCTCATGCTGCAATGTACATACTTTGGATGTACAGACTTCACCTCGAGCTATCTACAGTGCATCAATGTATGGACTTAGCTTCGTGCATGCTACAGTCCAATGTATGGACTTTGAATGCAAACACCATGTTTGTACAGACTTCACCTCAAGCAGTCTACCGTGCAGTGTGTGGACTTGAACAATGATGCATGATGCTGTACAGACTTCACTTGACACAGTCCGATGTACAGACTTGCTGATGAAACAGTCTGATGTACAGACTTGATCAAAGCAAGGCAGTTGAGTGTATAGACTTTGGCAAGCAAGCGGCTATACAGACTTTGACACAACTGCGATGTATAGACTTTTGGGCTCGCCATGCAGTGTATAGACATGCAAGTTATATGAGCAAACGGCTGTACAGGCATTGCTATGCATAAAGATGATTGTATAGACTTGTGAAATCTGGGGGGTCGACCCATCAAGGAAGGGGGTCGACCCATCTAAGTGCACTGATGCAGTACATGCACAGAAGAAGGAATATACACACAGAAGAAGCAATGCACCGATCTTAATTCAAGCACAAAACACTTTATGCACTCTCATGCATTCTCTACAGAATATATCAGTTATATACATTCAGATTGTTATCATTCAATGTCAAGCTATTTGCAAAACAATATGGTGACTCATTCATGTTGCTATCATTAAAACACCACATTCATCAAAGCACAAGGGGCACAACAAAAAAGAGAGAGGAAGAAAAGAGAAAAGATCAGAAATGAAAAGGAGAAAAAAAAGACAAAAGAGAGCCAATCCGAGGAGAGAGTTCTATTCGTCCGAGAGAAGAGCTTGGGGGAGAAGTAGGGTTTTCCACCGAGGGTTCTCACCGTCGCCTTCCTCGTCTGTTCCTCTGAATACCTCCGGAGCCGGAGAAGAGAAGTCGGGGGATCCGATACTCTGTTCTGAAGAAAGGGTTTAGGTGGGTTCCCGTGTTTTCTCCCGGTCGATCCCCTTTCTTCTTCTTTGGTTTTCTTCCACTGATACAATGTAAGTGAGAGAGGGGAGGGGCGATGACACGAGCCTGACCTCCCCTCCCTCACCATTACCTCTACCCCTTCTCTTCGTCTGTAATGAGCTTCCCCTATTAATGTAAACGGCGGCCGAGCGACAACGCCGGCGCCGGAATATACATGATGTGCATATGTATCTGTGTCGTTCATGGGATGAATGAAATGCTATTGTGTCTGATGCCGTATCTCTCTTTTATGCCCTCTCTAATCCCTTCTCGAATGTGCATCTAATGATTTCCCGGCATACGTACTCCCGTATAATCGATTTCTCCGACGCTGGATATGCCCTCAGGCTACATGAATCATTATCCCCCCTCCCCGGGGTTTTCTCTTTTGATCCTAATGTAATGGCCGGGCTCTGCACCGTATATGCCATGGGTTCTGTGATCGGAGACGCACTTGTGTGTGTATCTCTGTCCATCTCCGCCTAGGGAGCGAACCCTTCACCGCCCCTGTGCTTTTCTTCATAGGCCAGATGGGTGGGGAAGATCGCTTCAATCGTTCTTTTTCATTCAGCGGTGAGCCCCTGTTGGTTTGTTTCCGAATATGATATATATATACATATATCCATTCCCAGGCCTCCGTGCTAATCACATAGCATGCTGGTATTAACTTGCTTAGCCTGCGGGTTTCGCTGTTCTAATATGTTTCTAGCAATTCGTTTGTCCACTTGTCGTTGTCAAACAATGTCTTGCGCCGCTCTCTTTGCTCCGCTCTTACCTTAACGGGAGTATGCTGTGTAGCATCACTCCAGTATCCGGGGAGGGGGACATTCCCCCAATCTTCTACATCAGCCACTCGACCGACAGAGGGCTCGTCCATTGATGACGAATGTCCCTACTGACCATTGAGTGCGCAGCAACGAGGCTAAGCCCTGCAGTTCAAATCCACGGTCCTTAATGGACTTTGTGGTGGCCGTGGGTTGTGTTCCCCTTGTAGGCTAGCCCTCGGGGTTTCCTTCCCTCCATCGGTCGTCCCGATTCGAGTGTTGTGGTGACTCGGGTCGCGTGCCCCTCGTAGGCTAGCCCTCGGGGTTTTTGCTTCCATAATGAGTCACCTCATTCGCTCACTGTCGCCCACGGATTCGGTGCCCCTAGCAGGCTAGGCCTCGGGGTTTTCCTTTCCGTTCGGGTTTGCCGGCTGCCGTTGTGCCACCCGGCTTTTAGGGGTTGCTCCGCTATGTGAGTACTCCCCGCTTCTCCCCGATAAATCCTCCGGGATGGGGAGATGCTGCCCAAATTCCTACTTGAATAGGTCTGCCTCGGAACAATCACCGTGCTCGAGTGTGAACCTCGCGCGAGCCTATGACTCAGCTCCCGGATCCCCGGGGTTGATCCTTTGAATAAATGACTTAAGTGAACTTCCAAAATTTCCTAAAGTAATTTAATAAACCCCAAAAAAATGAATAAGACCTCGGTTTTCGCAAGATCGGGCTAAACCGACTCCGTTTATATACGGCGCGCCTTAAAATGGCGCCCCCCTTTTCTGGCGCGCTTCTTCCCGGCGCGCCCTTTTCTGGCACGCTTCTTCCCGGCGCGCCCCGATCAGGCCACGCCGTTTTAAACTTTGCTTTTGTACCTACGGTTTCCCGCGCCATTTTAAGTCCTATACCTACGCTTTCAGGCGCCGTTTCTGATCGTTACACTCTCTAATCCCTGGCTCGCACCCGAGCGACCCTCGCTTCCCGCGGTCGAAATTAATAAACCCTAATTAGTAATAAATTAAACAAGAGGAGGGCAGTTCGAGTCCAAATCTTTTTTCTATCATGATTTCACCGCTATGTCTATCATCACTCTGCTCTCGCCATCATGCTTGTGTCACCTTTTCCCCCGTTGGCGGGGTTTAATAAACATGTGATTAAGCTCTGCTTATCTTCATAATTCTGTCATCTTGCTTAGCATAGTCATCATTGTCATACATGCATGTTTCCATTGACCCTCGGGTATATCAAATGGCGTTGACAGAGGGTCGGGTTACGCTCGATCGAAGGTCTCCGCTATGCGCGATGGTGGTCTCCGGACCTATGTCCTCCGCCACGCCACGTACCACGGGTCTCCAATTAAATGGATCATGCCTCTCCTGCATGATAGATAGATGCATCTCACATGATTCCATCATGTTCATAGCGTTGCACCCTTTATTCCGGCCTCGATAGCCCACTATCTCGGCAATTAATCAAAGGTGTTCCCTCCTCGTGGGGGATGTAATTAACGCCATAACCTTTATGGTATGGTGGACTGCTGGTCCCGATCGAACCTCACATTCATCTGACCAGGTCAGAACGAGCGTACAGTAGATTTGTCACGTATGTGACTGGCACGCCCGCGCAGTCAGTCAGTCGGTTAACTACTAGTTAGTTAATTGGTTGATTGACGTGTGAAATAAGAGCTATATACCCGATAACCTGAGGGGAACGAAAAGGCCTGCAAACAGACCCCCGTGCCATTCCTGACTAGGACCGAGCTTACTGTGGAAGGGGTCACCGAGAGGTAAAGGTGTAGAGCTTCGCCCGGGGTTGGCTTGGACAACACCGGGGGTGAGGCCAGGAATTCCTTGAGTTCGGTGAATGCCTTCTAACATTCCTCATCCCAGGCCAACATAGCAGATGCCATTTTGGGTCCCCTCAACAATTTGAAGAAGGGTAGGCATCGTTCGACTGCCCGGGTCAGGAAGCGGTTGAGCGCAGCAATGTGCTCCGTATGGCATTGAACGTCCTTGATGCAGGTGGGTGGCCGCATGTTCAGAATGGCCTGAACCTTGTCGGGGTTGGTCTCAATCCCACGTTGAGTTACCAGGAAGCCTAGGAACTTCCCGGATCTGACTCCGAAGGCACATTTAGCAGGGTTGAGCTTCATGGTGCACTTTAGGAGGGTATCGAAGGTCTCGGCTAAGTCGACAAGATGGTCTTTGACCTTTGGCATTTTGACGAGCATATCATCAATGTAGGCCTCGACGTTCCGACTGAGCTGTCCCTCGAAGATGTGGTTGATCAGTCTCTAATATGTTGCTTCAGCGTTCTTCAACCCGAACGGCATTCGGGTGTAGCAGTGTACGCCGAAGTCGATGATGAAGGTGGTCTTCTCGATGTCCTCCGGGTCCATCCTGATCTGATGGTAACCGGAGTAGGCGTCTAGGAAGCTGAGTAACTCATTGCCAAAGGTTGAGTCGACCAGTTGATCGATGCTTGGCAGCGGGTAGCAATCCTTCGGGGTAGCCTTGTTGAGGTCGGTGAAGTCTACGCACATTCGCCACTTCCCCGAGGCCTTCGGTACCAGGATGACGTTGGCCAGCCATGTAGGGTATAGGATCGGATGAAAGAGGCTAGTCTTCTGTCCCTTGATGACTTGCTCTTTGATGACCACTTGCTTCTCTGGGGCATGCTTTCTCCTACGTTGCTAGACAGGTTTTACCATTGGGTCGAGGTTGAACTTGTGCGTCACCATGTCTCCTGGGATCCTGGGAAGATGCTCGTCCAACCATGCAAAGACTTGGATGTACTGGGCAAGGAAATCCTTATATTTTTCTCGCACCTCAGATGGTAGATCGGCTCCGATCTTGACTCCTAGAGTTGGGTCACCGTTGAGGAAGACCGTTAGCAACTCGTTACTAGGCTCAGATGTTGCTGGTCCCTCCTTGGCTCCCTTTACTCCTTTATTTTTCCCTTCCGGCCTCGTGGCTTCAACCGAGATTATATAGCACTGTCTAGGCAATGATTGGTTACCCCGGACCTCCCCTACGGCATACTTGGTAGGGAACTTCATTTTTTCGTGAAAGGTAGAGGGCACCGCTTTCATTTGGCTGAGGATACCTCGGCCGAAGATGGCGTTATATGCCGTCATCCCTTTAATCATGATGAAGTCCACCATAACCATAACAGTTTTGGGCGGGGTGACGATAGTAACTGGCAGGCTCAGGGCTCCCTCGAGATAAGTTGCATGGCCATTGAACCCACAAAGTGGGGTTCAGATCGGGCAGAGTTAAGATGGATTCTCTCCCATCTTGAGGAAACATTCGTAGGATAATACATCAGGGGCACTACACATGTCAACTAAGATCCTATCTATGTTACAATGGGTTATTGTAGCCGATACAACAAGAGCGTCGTCATGTGGGGTGGTTAACCCTTCCAAATCCTAGTCGGAGAATACCAGGGCCTACGGTTCGCTCGCCTGCGGGGCCTTAGGGTGCTCAACAGAGGCTCGGCTCACCCGCTCGGTGTGACGCTTTCTTCCTCGGCTGCTATCTCCTCCTGATGCCGCACCGCCCGTGATGACGTTGATGTGGACTCCATGGGGGGCATTGTCGATTTCTTCGGGGGCGCCTCGATCTTCCTTCTGCCCGGACACGTATCAGGATAGGTGTCCCTGGCAGACGAGGTGCTCGATCTCATCTTGAAATTGATGGCAATCGCTGGTGTGATGTACGTGATCCCTGTGGAACAGGAAATTCTTGCGGCGATTGCGGTGCTTGGCCTTCATAGGCTCGGGCTGGTGAAGGAGACCCGAGCCTTTGATGTCTTCGTAGAACTCGTAGACGGGAGCGATAAGGGGGGTGTACCGCTCATACTTTCGGGACGTCTCTTTACGGTCTCCATCCTGGTTCTGCCTTTTTCCTTGGCCCATCCCTTACTCAGACGGTCGCTTCTTGTCCCCCTCCCGACCCGAGACTGTCATGCCTCAACAGGCGCTGAGTATTTCCTTGCACTCTGCGTGGCGCAGGGCCAGGGTCACTAGCTCAGCGAGAGAGGTGGGAAGATGAAGCACTAGTTCGCGCCATAGGTTCTCATTGTGGGTGCCCCCGGTTAATGCGGTGATGGCCGAGGCAACATCCAGGCAGGGGATGCACAGGGCTTCCGATTTGAATCGGTTGATATAAGCCCGCAACTTCTCCCCCTTTTCCTGTTTGAGGACCAGTAATCCCGCCACTGACCGGGGTGGACCGCCGCCGGCGAAGCTTTCCTTGAACACTAGCCCGAATTGCTTAAAGTTGTGGATGCTGTCGGGGGCGAGGGCCCTGAACCAGGCCTGAGTGCCCTGAACCAGAGTGGTCACGAACGCTTGGCACTTGATTATGTCAGACGCCCCATGCAAGGTCATCAGGGCGTCGAAGCTATCGTAGTGATCGGCCGGGTCTCCTTGGCTATCATACGACATGAAGGTCGGAAGTGTGATCCTGGGGGAGATCTCGGCCTTCAAGATATAATCAGAGAACGGGGATCACTCCTCGTCCTCTATTGGAGAGGTCTTCTGCAAGGCATAGAGGGCGCACTCTTTCTCTACAAAATGCCTCTCAAAGTCTCACAGCCGGAGGGACAGCTCCAGTTGTCGCTGGCCCGAAGGGCTGGGGGGGCGCACTTACATGTTGTCCCGGTAATCCTCAGGGGCCTCGATTTTTAGGAACTGTCGGCGTGCTCCTGACTTCTCCCTCCTTGGGGTGGAGGAGGCTTCCTGCTCCGGGGGAGGGGCATGCGATGGTCCTCCTGACAAGTTGCGGATGAGCCTCCACCCCAGGAGGGGTAAAACGGCCTCCAGTGGTTTGTTGGGAGGGATCTCCGAGCGGGGGGTCTCTTCCGGGGGAGATGCGGCTTCACCTCCCTGGCCGCCAGGGTCCTCATGAGATCCACGAGGACATCCAGTTTTGTGTTGAGGGTTTCAAGGGCATCGGTACTCCCACCGAGAAGCTGTTCCCCCACCACCGATGGAGGTATTTCATTGGCGTGGTTGCCTGATGAGGAATTCTCCGTCGGGAGGGAAGGTGCGCCTTCTTCCATTGCCAGGGCCTTTCCCTAGTCGCCGACAGTCCTCCTGCCAGAACTCTTTCACACCATGATGGCTCTTTGTTCGTTTCCCACAGACGGCGCCATATGAAGAGGGCCGATCTCGCGCTACTCCTGAGCGGGGAAGAGGATGACCACGTACGCTTGAAGGATGAACTGCAAGATGAGAAACAAGTCAGAGGTGCCCAGGGATGGATCCCCGGGGAATACCCTCTGATGCTTAAGTCAGTAGCTATAGAGGAGCACTGGTGCAAAAGGGAGGAGTTAGGAGGAAGATGGGAGCGCGAGATCCCACTCCACCAAAAGGTGAAGTGGTTCTTGCTCAGGATTTTTGGCTTACCTCTGCACAGTAGGGCTCTTCCAGCTTAAATAGTGGCTCGTTGAGTGAATGATCCCTATAAGTTGAGGAGTTTCAGGGGGGGTTACGTCCTCCTTGTGGGCTCTTTATAGCATGCGGACTCTTGATCTCCCCTATTCGTTTAAGCTCCCCGCTATTAAGGGACTCGTAACGGCCATACAGATAAGCTTCCATCAGTTGGCCCGAGCAAGAGGCACTGGCCCAAGAGGGGTCGCCCGAGCGATGAGTGCGCGGTCGGGACAAGGAATAAGGGGCTCCGAAGAAGCTTCCCCGATCAAACTGATGCTCGGACTTCCCAACCCGAAGGCCACCTAGGAAGTGCTTGTTCCGAGTGAGTTATTAGGCTTATATTAAGTGGGCCCTGGGGCTGCCACTTTAAGGAGTTGGGCCTCATTGGGTCGGGTCGGACCTCGTTTGGCCTCTCCATACGGGCGGTTAGATTTCCCCTCTCCATGTCTCATGCATTCTGTTCATGAGACTTTGGAGCATTCATCTGAATACTGTGTTTTTTAAGGGGTTTTCAAATAGTTTGCTGGATGGCCATTTCATTTTAAGATTTGTTGAAGGATCCTCATTGCATTTCATGAGTGTCAACACCTCTACTGTTGCAGCTCTTGTTGGATAACATTTTAAGCATGCAAACTGTGAGGATTTAATGTGGCTTGAGAGTGCATATTCATTATATGATTATTTCTGCTGCTACTGTTTCATCAATGATGGCCGTTCAATCATTTTGATCATAGGCTTGAATGCTTCCAAACGTTTAACTCATTCCTTTAGTTCATGTTGCTAACGGTGAATCTTGGAATGTGACTTTTGAAGGGTGGATTTTTGAATTGGTCTATTGAATTCTATCCGCCCTTGTTTGAACATGACGAAATCTAAATATAAGTTTTATATGAAATGATCATTTGAGTATTCAATTCCTGGAATGCTATGGTTTACTGAAATTCAGCTTGGTTTTTAATGAAATGTGATTCGATGAAATTGGGTGTTCTAGGGTCCTCATGCACTTTGATATTGAGGATCTGATGGGGACATCGAAGCAAGACCACTCATATTTTGTTTACATTTATGTCCTTTTATATTTGTATGTATACCCTTGTGTTATATGGGTACACAATTGTAAGTCTTACTGGGTTTTTGTGCAAAATGATAGTAGGACCAGCAAGGGGGCCCTCACTCCTTCCTCATTGGTCCATGTGGCACCATTTGGGTCCATGTGGGGCTGGTCAAAGTCCTAGGTGGCATCTAGAAGGTCAATTGACACATGGGGAGACAAGTGGGTTAAAAATTCAAAGGAGGCCACCTACCTTACCTACCATGTCCCCTTGGTCAAGGGGGCGCCCCCCTCCATTTTTATTTTTTGAAAATATGCTATTAGAACTAATTAGTTCTAATCCTTGTATACCCCTCCCAACCCTAGATCTGAGGGCATTAGTGGTCATTTTCCATTTATTATGTAAGGCTTGTATTTCTCTTTTTCATGAATTAATGAGAAGAAGAAAAAACTTGTGTAAGCTTGGAGCTTCTTGCGCCCCTCTCCCTCTCCTCTGGTTCTCCTTCTCCATACTCTACATTTCAGGGTTGTGAACCCTTCTATCTTAGCCCCTCCACTGGACTCCCACTGCATTCTCATATTTTATATGCTGATGACACTATTATTTTTGTGAATGGATGTAAGAAGTCTGTCCAACACTTGCTGAATTTTCTAAGATCTTATGAATGCTCTTCTGGCGAGTTAATCAATACCTCCAAAAGTTGTTTTATTACCTCTCAGAAGATGCCCCCGGGCGCTGTCAGCAGAATTAAATCCCAGACTGGCTATATGCACAAGAGATCCACAATTACTTATCTGGGGATTCCCCTCTTCAAGGGCAGAAAGAAAGTCATTCACTTTAAATATCTTATTGACAAGTTGCAAGGCAGGCTTGATGGTTGGCAATCAAAATTCTTATCTCAAGCTGGTCGATTGACTTTGATTAAATCTGTTCTCTCTTCATTGTCTATTTATTCTGCTAGTGCCATTTCCATTCCTACTTCTATTCAGAGGCAGATTGACAGGATTCTCTCTAATTTTTTCTGGCAAGGAATGGAATCCACTCACAAAAAACATTGGATCTCATGGGACAGAGTTTGCTGCCCTGTGGAGCAAGGTGGTCTTGGCGTCCGCAGTATGATTGACATTCAGACTTGTTTTCATGTCAAGCTAATATGGCTGGCTACTTACAGTGATTCATTATGGGCCAGGTTTGTTAAATCTAGATATCTGAAAGGTATGCATCTGTCCGACTGTAAAACCTTTTTTCCTGCTGGTATTAGAAGGAATGAATTTATCAGAGCTAGGGATCTTTTAATGTCTGGACTCCGAATGACTGTTAAAGATGGCAACAGCACATTGTTCTTCAAGGATAAATGGTTTTCTAATCATTTAGTGGCCACTGATATTCCTTTATCTGAATTTCATAATTGCACTGTCAGGGATGTTTTGTTGAATGAAACTCACCTAGCATGGAGTTATGTGACTGATCAGCAAACTGTCCCAGTTATTAAATCCTTTACATTGACTGAGGGAGCAGATATCCCTGTGTGGATATTCACTGATTCAGGTGTGCTCACAGTTAAGTCTGTTTATAGGCTGTTGAAACAGCAGGTTCATCCGAACTCTTCTAACTGCAGGGCTAAAACTTTACACAGTCATATTCCTCCCAGGGCAGGTTTATTCAGTTGGAAATTGATTAACAGAGCTGTTCCAATTGATTGTAGATTACAAAATATGGGTATTCATATTGCTTCATGTTGCTCTTGTTGTCAGGGCAACAGAGATCTTGAAGATTTTGATCATTTGTTTCTAACTGGGGAAGTGGCTGTGGCATTATGGTCTGCTGTGAATCCTTTATTAACAGTCTACAGGTATACTTCTGGGGGTTTCCTAAATTGGCTTAGATGGTTTCTTCTGGAAGCTAACCTCTCCACTGCTGAAAGCTTTATTTCATTAATTACCTTAGTCCTTACTCTGTGGGAAATCTGGAAGGCTCGGTGCTCTTTCAGGTATGAAGGCAGTAAACCCAAGATTGTCAAATCTGTCACAGACATCTTATACAATATCAGAATTGCTGTTCAGAACATTAAGTTCAGATTGCCACCAAATTCAGCATTTCTCACTATCTTGCAATCTTACAATATCCGGGTTAATTCTAAACATATAGTCTTCAAATTAGTTCGATGGATACCTCCTTTAACTGACTGCTCCATTAATATAGATGGATGTTTCAAACCTGATTCCGGATTATCTGGTGGAGGGGGTTGTATTAGAAACTCTTGTGGTGATATTATACTGGGGTTTTCCTTTTTCTATGGTCATGGTAACATTATTCAAGCAGAAGGCAGGGCCATGGTGGATGCATTGAGATTAGCACATTCATTGTCCATCTCCATTTCTGTTATATACTCTGACTCATCTTTACTTGTTGATATGATTGTTAGAAAGAAACCTCCCCCTTGGGTGCTTCATCATTGGTGGGCTGAAATTCAAGACCTTTTGTCTTCCTTGGGATGCTCCATCTCACATGTGTATAGAGAAGCCAACCAAGTTGCTGATACCTTGGCTGAGCATGCTGTTTTTCAAAGGCAGAATGAGGTGTTTTACACTCGGCATGAGTTACCCACACGTGCTAAAGCTTATGCGTTGGCGGATGCTGCAGCCCTTCCTAACATTCGAAGAATTTTTGTCTAGTTCATATGTCTTTGTTTTTCCCAAGAAAATTTCTGATGTATAGCCATGTGTTTACCTTTTTGCTGGCCCGTTGCCACTTTTTGTTAGGCTTTGGCCCTCTTCTTGTACTTGGTTTCATATATCAATAAAAGCAGCACTTAGTGTTCTTTAGGTGGAGTGGGTCCATTCTCTTCCTCTGGAAGGGGGTGCACTCTCCCTATTAACACTAGGTGACTCGTATTTTACAAAAAAAAAAATCTTAGCCCCTCCACATCTGAGTTCATTCTGTGCCGCCGCCGCCGCCGTTCGTGCCGCCATCGAGCCGCCGCGAAGCCGCTTCTGAAGTTATATCCAAGGGTCTGTTTGGCTGGACATAGTCCCACTCCAGGAATTTTAACTCCCAACTCTGACCTTATCTAGAGTTGAGATTTTCAGGGTTGGTTTCTCTCTTAATTCCCAACCTCTAGTAAAACAATCACATCATTCAGAGGTCGTTTTATATTTTTCTATTTTTGTGTCTTTCTATCTTCCTGATCTGTCCCTTTTCAGATCTATGTAGCAGAAGTTCAGTTCTTCCACCTTTCGACCCCCTTTCTGATTTTTTTTGGAATTCCCAAATTTATTGGAGGTTATTTCTACCATCCCCTTCCTTCACAAATTTTTTCCGAATTTCAAAAGCCCTCTACCTATTTTAAGAAATTCAGTCTTTCTCCCAAAATCTGTTCCGTCCCTGCTGTCCAGATCCGACCTAGGGTCAGTATAAAATCCACACAAAAATCGAAACTTCCACCAAACCTTTTATAAGATATATCCCCGTTTTCCTTTCTTCGGTCTCTACAACTTTCATGAAGGGCTCAAAGGCTGAATCGAAGGTCTACAATACGGTCAACGCCAACTCTCAAGAAAACTTGTTTCTGCCCTGAGTTTTCTGATCCTGAGAGCCAGCAGCTTTAATATTCGATAAAGGCCATCAACAGGAAATTCAAAATTCTTTCTCCGGCCATAGATCGAAGGATTTTAAGTCAACTTTCCAGCGGTACCTCTTGTGCGTCGATCTGATGTCAGGAGTGACCGCAGCAGCAGTTCTCGCCCGGTCGCGTGAGTCTGAGACAGAACTCAAATCCGTGGACAACAACTCCGGCGGGTGACGATCGGAGCCGCCCAGCCTCCGGCCGGTGAACCAGCACACCGCCGTCCCAGGGAGCGCCCCTCCAGGCGTCCCCACCCCAGTGGTGCCACCCCGATCCTACACGGCCCCACTGACCAGCACGTGGGTCCCACGGTCGCGAGTACGAGTGCCACCGAAGCTACACATGAAGCTACCCGTCAACCCGAACACGTTACTCCTGGGCCCCATCGTGTCGCACTTTACCTCCCTGTGGGGAGTGGGCAGTCATATTCATTGCTGTAAATTAATTACTTGTTATTTCGGGAGTACCAATTCGGCCGGGGTCATCTTCCCCCACGCCGAGAGCGTGGAGGTATCGTATTCGCTCCTTTACTCGGCATTTGCTTTATTCGTATATACTTGTTTATGCCGCTGCTAGAGATCATGCTAGGATCGTAGCCCGCTTTACTTTTATATCATCGCTGCTGCGAGAGAGAGAGAGATACCGTCCCGTGACCCGATCCGGGCACGAAATTGTGAGTTGACCACCCTAGCTCTTGCCGTTTCTCAACCGCGCACGTCCGACGCTTCCCTCGAAAAGGGACGATCGCGAGCTTGTTTAGAGTCCGAGGATTGCATATCCATTTGGAGTCGAGTCCGTGGTCCGTCCCGCATCAGTTTGGTATCAGAGCGAGTTTGAGTCTAGGGTAGTCTTGTGTCTAAAATAAAAAAAAGTGTCATTTACGTCTAGTCATCGTCTAAGTCGGTCTAGGTTGCATTTCATCCCAATAACCCGGTATATAAAAAGGTGTTGTCCGAACGTTAGGCTACGCCTATCGGGAAGGCCGCACACTTGCGCGAGTGATCTTCGGATCGATTAACTCCGCCACGTACCGAGTCTTGGTTAAGTCTAGGTGCATCACTTGTTTGCATTTGTCTGTGTCTCCTAGTCCTTGTGTCCTTTGCATGCCCACTCGGTGAGGCACCCAATACCATCGCCCTACACCTATGGCCAACCCACGGGAGACCTTCAGTCCTTGCGCGAGGCGATCATGACCCTCGTAGACCGGATGGACCAAACCGAGGCAACCTTTAAGAGCTTCTCGGACCGCATAGATGACTGTTTTAAGGCCATGGAGGAACAGATGGAGTCATCCGACAGATTTGTTCAAGGTCTGGTCGGACGGTTGGATAAGATGTCACACGGAGACCCTCCTATAGCGCCCCAAGGCCCACTCACACCTGCTCCAGCGGCTGCCCAAGGCCAAGCCATTCCCATAGCCCAGGCCCAACCCGTCCATGTGGCCCAGGACCCGCCCGCACATGCTCCTCAGCCACCATGGGCTCCTCCACCCGCCCCTCCTCGGGTCCCCGAACTAGCGCGCCATGACCTTGGTCTCGAGGACTATGGGTCCGATAACGCCTATGAGGGGTATGGTCAACGCCGTCGTGGCCTCCAACCACAGAGAGATGAGGAGGATGATAGGGTCCTTAGGACCGTGTGAGCGGATCCTCCCATTTTTTACGAGTCTTTAGATCCGAAAGTCTATTTAGACTGGGAGTTCGGCATGGACCGATACTTTGATTGGTACGACATGTCGGAACATCGAAGGATCCTATTTGCTACCATGAAGCTCATGGGACAGGCACAAACCTATTTAAAGAATGTAGAGAGCATGTTATTTCAGCGGCTAGAGCCCCTGATTGACACATGGGGCGAAATGAAGCTTAAGCTTCGGCAAAAGTACCTTCCTCCCACGTACCGTCAGCGACTCATCGATAGGTGGCAAAGTCTTATCCAGAAAGACCGATCCGTCTCCGAATACATTGCTGAATTTGATGAGTACTTTCTACGATGTGATGTCACAGAGGAGAGTACCATGCCCGTTTCCCGCTTTCGACGTGGTTTGCGGCCCCACTATCAGTATGAGCTTTTCCGCCGCAATGCCAAGATGTTGGAAGAAGCATATCAAGTTGCTCTCGAGTTGGAGCAATTTGAGGGAGAGTTCGAGCCTAGACATCGGTCGGGTCCCACCCCACTTCGTAGCACCAAGCCCCGCCACTCTTTAGGCCCACCTCAGCGGGCCCCCATGGCTCGATCTCAGGAGCCCACCGTCAGGAGCATTTCGCTCCACGGCCTCACCCTCCCCCACCCCGTGATCTACCTCCATCCCAACCCCCGGCACCCATTGCCCACCCTCAGGCACCAGCACCCCCACCCCTATTGCCCACGGCACCTACAGCTCCACCCCTGTTGCCTACACCCCCTGTCCGTCGGGAGGATAAGGGTAAGGGCCCTCTCATCGGAGAGAGTAGTAGGTCCTGTCTACAGTGTTTCCATTGTCAAGGGTTTGGCCACTTTGCCAACCAATGTCCCACTCATACCACACTAGCCCTAGGGGTTGGAGAACCCTCACCTTCTGGGCTTGTGTCCGTCAGTTACGAAGCCGATCAGGAACTAGCTGATGAGTACTATGCATCGAAAGGTCTAGAGGAGCCTACCGATGCTCAGGATGCGACTCTCGGATGATGTCCACTTGGTGGGTGATGTCATTGCATGTCATGCATGAGTCAGTATTGTCTCTTCTTTGTGTGGTTTATTTGTGTGGCTTGTTTGTATGGTTTGCATACGTGTGTTAGTGCATGGTGAGTCTACATGTGTCTTGTGCAAGCTCATTGTCAGTCTCTTATGAGTAAGAGGCGAGTGGACTCGCTCGATGAGTATAGGATTAGTTCTACATCTATGCCCCGGATCTAGTCACCTATAGGGACCCAGCGGTGTTTCCTAGTGAGTCTTCGAGCCGCCTCCTTCCCCTTGAGAGTGACCCCACCCCGGAGTGTTCCACCACTAGCCTCTTCCCATAGCAGCATGCGCATATCGAGTATATACAGAATGGGCAGGTGACGATCACTTGGAGTGGAGCGTACCCGCGCTACTTGGTACGGTGATGGATCCACCGGAGCTACTCGAGCAGTCACCCCCTTTACTCGACGGGGTCGAGTTCTTCCCACCCGGGGAGAATTGATGGGGACATCGAAGAAATACCACTCATATTTTGTTTACATTTATGTCCTTTTACATTTGTATGTATACCCTTGTGTTATATGGGTACACAATTGTGAGTCTTACTGGGTTTTTATGCAAAATGACAGTAGGACCAGAAAGGGGGCCCTCACTCCTTCCTCATTGGTCCATGTGGCACCATTTGGGTCCAAGTGGGGCTGGTCAAGGTCCTAGGTGGCATCTAGAAGGTCAATTGACACATGGGGAGACAAGTGGGTTAAAAATTCAAAGGAGGCCACCTACCTTACCTACCATGTCCCCTTGGTCAAGGGGGCGCCCCCCTCCATTTTTATTTTTTGAAAATATGCTATTAGAACTAATTAGTTCTAATCCTTGTATACCCCTCCCAACCCTAGATCTGAGGGCATTAGTGGTCATTTTTCATTTATTATATAAGGCTTGTATTTCCTTTTTTCATGAATTAATGAGAAGAAAAAAAACTTGTGTAAGCTTGGAGCTTCTTGCGCCCCTCTCCCTCTCCTCTAGTTCTCCTTCTCCATCCTCTGCATTTCAGGGTTGTGAACCCTTCTATCTTAGCCCCTCCACATCTGAGTTCATTCTGTGCCGCCACCGCCGCCGTTCGTGCCGCCATCGAGCCGCCGCGAAGCCGCTTCTGAAGTTCTATCCAAGGGTCTGTTTGGCTGGACAGAGTCCCACTCCGAGAATTTTAACTTCCAACTCCGACCTCATCTGGAGTTGAGATTTTTAGGGTTGGTTTCTCTCTTGATTCCCAACCTCCAGTAAAACAATCACGTCATTCAGAATTCGTTTTATATTTTTCTATTTTTGTGTCTTTCTATCTTCCTGATCTGTCCCTTTTCAGATCTGTGTAGCAGAAGTCAGTTCTTCCACCTTTCGACCCCCTTTTTGATTTTTTTTGGAATCCCCAAATTTATTAGAGGTTTTGTCCACCATCCCCTTCCTCCACAATTTTTTTCCGAATTTCAAAAGCCCTCTACCTATTTTTAGAAATTCGGTCTTTCTCCCAAAATCTGTTCAGTCCCTGCTGTCTAGATCCGACCCAGGGTCAGTATAAAATCTACAAAAAAATCGAAACTTCCACCAAACCTTTCATAAGATATATCCACGTTTTTCTTTCTTCGGTCTCTATAACTTTCATGAAGGGCTCAAAGGCTGAATCGAAGGTCTACAACACGGTCAACGCCAACTCTCAGGAAAACTTGGTTCTACCCTGAGTTTTCTGATCCTGAGAGCCAGCAGCTTTAATATTCGATAAAGGCCATCAACGGAAATTCAAAATTCTTTCTCTAGCTATAGATCGAAGGATTTTAAGTCAGCTTTTCAGCGGTACCTCTTGTGCGTCGATCCGACGTCGGGAGTGACCGCAGCAGCAGTTCTCGTCTGTCGCGCGGGTCTGAGATAGAACTCAAATCCGTGGACAGCAACTCCGGCGGGTGACGATCGAAGCCGCCCGGCCTCCGGCCAGCGAACCAGCGCGCCGCCACCCCAAGGAGCGCCCCTCCAGGCGTCCCCACCACAGTGGTGCCACCCTGGCCCCACATGGCACCACCGACCAGCATGTGGGTCCCACGACCGTGAGTACGCGTGCCGCCGAAGCTACAAGAAGCCGCCAGTCAACCTGAACCCGTTACTCCCAGGTCCCACTTGTGCCGCCCTTTACCTCCCTGCGTGGAGTGGGCAGTAATTTGTTACTGTAATTATTGTGTAATATTTGTTCCGGGAGTACGAGATCGGCCGGGATCGTCTTCCCCACGCCAGGCGCGTGGAGGTATCGTGTTCGCTCCCTTGACCCGGCATTTGCTTTATTCATATATGCTTTATATGCCGCTGCTAGAGAGCATGCTAGGATCGTAGCCTGCATTACTTTTATATCATTGCTACTGCGAGAGAGAGCGAGACCGTCCCGTGACCTGGTCCGGGCACAAATTTGTGAGTTGACCACCCTAGCTCGTTGCCAATTTCTCAACCGCACACGTCCGACGCTTCCCACGTTAGGGACGATCGCGACCTTGCTTAGAGTCCGAGGATTGCATATCCATTTGGACTCGAGTCGCATGTCCGTCCCGCATCAGGATCTCATGCTGATTGTGCAAGCACTTTGATTGTATGGGTTCTATGATTTCATAGGTGAAACCCATTTCATTTGTTCACTTTACTTCTGCGGATGGAGTTTATGTCTCAATAGAGTGCAGGTTCAGTTTTGCTCTCAAACCCTTGAAGACATGGTAAGTATCTATGTTTGAATGCATTTCATGGTGGGTAGATTGTGGTTCATTTATACAGTACATGGGACCTTTGAATTAAAGTTGCTTGAGCAATGGTTCTTAAATCTTGATATAACACATACTCATATTGGTTTGGACTGAACTTAGTATTCATGAGTGGATTGATTGAGTTCAATTTGGAATTGGATTGGTTGAATCATATTTGATATGTGAAGCTTGTGTGAATTGATATTATATCAAGGTGGTCTAGGTTTGATTAAATTGTGTTGAGAATGAGCCTTTCATGCTTAAGTTATTTTACATGTGTTTCCATATAGTGCAGGTTCAATCTTGCCCACAAATGCTTGATTTCTGAATTATTCTCAAATCATTGAATCCTTGGTAAGATTTTATGTTTGAATGTATTTCATGTTACCTAGATTGGGCTTGATCCATTTTACATGTTTTTGGGGTTAATGGGACTGCCTTAGGCAGTTTTCCATTTCCCCTCTGCAAGTGTCGACCCCTGGGGTCGACACCGGCTCCCTGGGAGGCTTCCTTTTCAAAGGGACAGAACCCAGCTAACTGGGTGTCAACACCAGGTGTCGACACCTACACCCTGGGTCTATTTTTCATCAAAGGGGCAGAACTCTCTAAAATTGGTGTCGACACTAGGTGTCGACACCTGGCCTGGCAGATCCGAAATGGGTCTGCATACTTGGTTTCGAAGCCCACTTTTTGTGATCCATTTGCCATGGTATTTTACCACATTACCCCTAGGGTTTCTACTCATGTTTAGGTGTGGTTGTGAAGGGTTTTTAGCATGGGCTAACATGTCTTCTTGTTGCTGCTCTTGCTTGGTATATGTAGCCGCATTTTGGTTCGACAGGAGGTATTCTCTTTGGGCTAAACATTTCTATCTGTTGCGGGAGAAGGAGAATGAGGGTGAGGGCATCGCACCCACTTGGAGGAGGCGGAAGAAGAAGAAGAGGAGAATGCCATCAATGAGAAATCTTTGCCGATCTGATTGTAAATCTGAACGCGGTTGTTGAAGATCCTACCCTGGGCGTCTCCTGCGAGCTTGGTCGACTTCCACTCTGCGGACAAACTTTCTAGCGCACCCTAGTACCCAAATGGATGAGATTCATAGCTGATTTGAGGGGGATTTCTTCATCTCTCATTTATACTCTTTTATTTGAGCATAGATTCAGATTTGGGCAATCATTGTATATCTTTTCATTTTGTCGAACTCGGAATATTGTTGTGTGTGGGCGGAGTTGCATCTCCGCGTGTGTGGATTCATTACGGGGTAAGTTTCTCTGAGTTTGTGATGGGGACATCAGAGCAAGACCACTAAACTTTTTATTTTGCATTTAAGTCCTTTTATTTGCATTTATAACCTTGAGAAACATGTATGCAATTGTAAGACTTTACAAACCAATTTGTCATTCCTTAGGATTCTTTGGATTTTTGTGCAAAAGTCCAGTAGGACCATCAAGGGGCCCCCATTCCCTTCCCTATTGGTCCACCTAAGCCTTAGGGCTCATGTGGAGCGAGTCAAAGGTCCAAGGTGGGCTTCTAGATGGTTTGACATTCAAAGGGGACAATGGGTTGAAATTGTCCAAGATGCCATCCCATTAGTCAAGGGGGCGCCCCCCTCTTATTGATTTTTTAATATGGTTCCAAACCACATGGGAGAATTAATTATGAACTCCCTCTTTTACCCCTCCCAATTCTAGATTTAGGGATAGTTAGTGTCATTTTACATTTCATACAAATACCATGTAATTCCCATTTTAGTAGAATTAATGAGAAGAAAATCTTATGAAATTGTCCAAGCCAAGGGCGCCCCTCTCTCTCCCATTTCCTCTTGCAGCTGGATTACTATCTTCTAGGGTGGATTCCCTGCTATACTTAGTGGATTCCAAGTGCTCTATCATCTTTTGGTGTGAAGCTCCGCCGCCGCCTTCCGTTCGTGCCGCCATCGCACCTTCACCGCCATCGCCGGAGTTCTATCCAACTCAAGACAACAAACTCTTCCCAGATTTTTAGCTCTCAACCTCTTGATCTGGTGGATTCAAAATTTTGAGGGTGAGTTCCCGAAGTCCATCCCACATCCCACAAAATGTTTAGCATTTTCTAGCCTTCGTTTTATATTTTTCCCATTTCGTGTTCCTCAGCCTTCCAGATCTATCTGTGTTCTATTCTGTGTTACAGCAACCTAGTTCTTACATAGTTCGACCCCCTTCCCCTTTTCTGATTGAGTCCAAATTTGGACTGGGTGTTCTTCCCATGAAAACCCATCTCTCATAATGTTTGCTCAAATTTAGAAGCTCTTTTTCCCTTCCAAAAAATTAAAACTCAGTCAAGTTTCAGTTCTGTCATGTGCAGTCCAGATCCGACCCACCAGTGTCATAAAATCTGTTTCTCCAACCAAACCTCCTCTAGAAATTTCACAAAAAATATCCTCATCTTCCTTACTCATCCCGTTACAACTTTCATGAAGAGGTCAACTTCAGATCCAAAGTTTGAACCACGGTCAACATCTGTTCTCAAGAAAACCCACCTCTATCCTAAGTTTTCTGAGTCTGTCAGCCAGCAACTTGTAAATTCAACCAAGGCCAGATCTGGGATAGTTAAAACTCTTTCTCTGGCCATAGATCGAAGTACTTCAAGTCAGCTTTCCAACGGTACCACTTTAGCGTCGATCCGATGTCGGGAGTGATCGCAGCAGCTGATCTCGCCGGGTCGCGCGCTGCAAAAATAGAACTTCAGATCCGTAGGTAGCAACTCCAACAAGTGAAGATCGGAGCCGACTCGCCTTCCACATGGCGAACCAGCATGCCACCGTCCCAGGAAGCACCTCTCCAGGAGCCACCGTCACAGCGGTACCACTCTGGGCCCACTCGGACCCGCCGACCAGGATGTGGGCCCCACAACCAGCAGCTTGCGCCGTTCGAACCGAGCCGACAGGGTGATCAAGTGCTGCCCATCAACCCAAGATCGGTCCTCCCGGGCCCACATTGTAGCCCTTTACTTCCCTGCGTGGAGTGGGCGATAATTCACTGCTGTAATTATTGTAATATTTTGTTACCGGGAGTTACCGTACTTGGCCGGGATCGCCTTCCCCACGCCCGGAGCGTGGAGGTATCGTGTCCACTCCTCTCTTGACATTTGCTTTATTTCGTATATTTCTGTATGTCTCTGTTTGAGAGCATGTGATAGGATTATTAGCTCGATATTATATATTATCACCGCTGCGAGAGAGAGAGAGAGCGAGACATGTCCCGTGACTCGATCCGAGCACGGAAGAGCCGACTACCAGACTCATTACCGATTTCTCAACCGCGCACGGTCCCACGCATCCCTCGCTAGGGACACCCGCGAGCTAGAGTCCCAGGTCGCGTGTCTGTCCCGCATCAATTTGGTATCAGCGCGCCAATTGAGTCTAGGGTAGTATTTGGTTCAAAACACACACACAAAAGTCCTTTAAGTCTAGTCATTGTCTAAGTCTGTCTAAGGGTGCATTTGCATGTTCGGTATATCAAAAGGCATCGCCCGATCGTTAGGTTACGCCTATCGGGAAGGCCGCACACTCGCGTCGAGGAGACCCTTTGGTCAAACCTCCTCCACGTACCGAATCTTTGTTGTGTCTAGGTTTGTAGTCGAGTCCACATCTAGCCTTTTCACCATTTTGAGTCGGGTCTAAGTGTTTAGTTTGCATACGCTTTGCATATAACAACAAAAACAAATGACATTGCATATCCATTCCTAGGGGATCCAACCCCACCTTTGCCCAATGGTCAACCCATACATCAAGCCCGACCAAGGCAACATGTCCGTGTCCGAGTACATTAGGGACTTCGAAGTGTACCGGATAAGATGTGGAGTCGGGAAGGAGAACATCGTGGCCGGAACTTTGTTCTGGAAAGTTCTGCGGCTTCACTTCCAGATTGAATTATTTTGCCACCATGTGAAAATTTTTGGGGAGTCCTATGAGGTCGCTCTCGAGGTCGAGCCCTTCGAGGTAAGGTTTGATGCCGCCATTCGGCAAGCAGATGCTGCCCTTCGACAACCATCTACCTCTCAGCCGACTCCCGAGCCGGTTGGACAGCTTGCCCCACGGCCTCACCCACCTCAGCCTGACCTACCCGTACCTCTAACGGGCAAGCTACACATAGCCGAGCTGCTTCTTAGTTGGCTTAGGACGGGCTTGGTCCCTACCCCACCTTTCTATCCACCTCTGGACCTTACCCTACCTTTAGTGCCAGTCAACTCATTTCACACCACTTTCTGATCTAGTCACCATGTTGATACCTTGGATGACCTTATCAAGGGATTAGACCGCCAATGAAAGTTGACACATATGTTGGCTCCAGACTTCGACCGACCCACAGGTAGTAGCTTCACTCATCCCGCCTTAGGGTCCATTACCTCCGTGTACACCGTGGGCCATGTCACCACGGAGGTTCTTTTGTTCCTCCCCCTACCGGCCGAGCCTCACTTTAGTCCCTTTGTCCCAAGGGAGGAACCCTATGTCCTATACACTGTCCCATCTATCACGAGGGATGAAGGTGACCATTTACACCTTCATGGATTTCAAACATGGGACTATGTAATGGATGAACCGGCCACTCGGGGTCATACCTTCTTTGACCCTTTTGACCCATTCACTAGTGAACCTCTAGAGCTATCAAATTCACTCCACTTCTTCCGCGGAGTTCACTATCACACCTCTTCCACTCGGGCTAAGCAACCTCCACATAGCAATATGTTCGAACCATCATTTGGGGGTAATGAAGACTTTGGTTCCCCCGGCCCACCTAAACCACCCGATCCTCCCGGACTTCCCACATCCAAGCCCAATGTCCATGATTGGTGCATCGTAGGATGTCTAGGAGTCCACCATGATGTTAACCTCCGGTTACGTCAAATGCATGCATGGCACACATTTGGATGTCCTAGTCCACCTTTGCATATGTACGGGTTGGACAAACAGTAGGTTTGTCTAGGGTCATGTGTGAGTCTCTTTTGTTTCCTTTTGTTGTTGTCCAGTCTGTTGGAAGTCTGCATGTGTCTAGTTGAAGCTTGCATACATTGAGTCATGTCGGTCTTTGTATGCTCACGTTGTCAATCCCTTTCGAGTGTGAGGCAAGTCGGATTCAATGCATACGTTGTAGATTTTTCGGCTTGTGGGATCGGTTCAACCATTCTCTATCTCGGATCTAGTCACCTACAGGGACCTAGCGGTGATTCCTAGTGAGTCTTCGAGCCACCTCCTCCCCTTTGAGAGTGACCCCACCTCGGAGAATCCACGTCTAGCCTCATTCCCCAGCAGCGTGAGCATATCGAATTTATACGGGATGAGCAGGTGTCGATTATTTGGAGTGGAGTGTACCCGCGCTACTTGGTACGGTGATGGATCCGTCGGAGCTACACGAGTAGCCGCACCCTTACTCGACGGGGTCGAGTTCTTCCCACCCGGGGAGAATTGATGGGGACATCAGAGCAAGACCACTAAACTTTTTATTTTGCATTTGAGTCCTTTTATTTGCATTTATATCTTTGGGAAAATATGTATGCAATTGTAAGGCTTTATAAGCTAATTTGTCATAGGAGGGACCCAAGATCGATCCCCCCCCGGGGGGGGGGGGTTTCCTGACTCACATTTAATCCTCGAGGGATGTGAGCCCGGAGTTTTATGGCAGTGGTACAAAAAGGGGTGGCTTGATGCGTCGGGTGAGACTCAAACTCGGGTGGCCCGGTAATCACTCAGCTCTCCGTACCACTCCGCTAGATTCCCCGTTACCAAAAAAAAATGTATGCAATTGTAAGGCTTTCTAAGCCAATTTGTCATTCCTTAGGATTCTTTGGGTTTTTGTGCAAAAGTCCAGTAGGATCATCAAGGGGCCGCCATTCCCTTCCCGATTGGTCCACCTAAGTCTTAGGACCCATGTGGGGCCAGTCAAAGGTCCAAGGTGGGCTTCTAGATGGTTTGACATTCAAAGGGGACAATGGGTTGAAATTGTACAAGATGCCATCCCATTAGTCAAGGGGGCACCCCCCCCCTCTTATTGTTTTTTTAATGTGGTTCCAAATCACATGGGAGAATTAATGATGAACTCCCTCTTTTACCCCTCACAATTATAGATCTAGGGATAGTTAGTGTCATTTTACATTTCATACAAATACCATGTAATTCCCATTTTAGTAAAATTAATGAGAAGAAAATCTTGTGAAATTATCCAAGCCAAGGGCGCCCCTCTCTCTCCCCTCTCCTCTTGCAGCTAGATTACTATCTTCTAGGGTGGATTCCCTGCTATACTTGGTGGATTCCAAGTGCTCTATCATCTATTGGTGTGAAGCTCCGCCGCCGCCTTCCGTTCGTGCCGCCATCGCACCGCCACCGTCATCGCCGGAGTTCTATCCAACTCAGGATAGTATGCTCTTCCCGGAGTTTTAGCTCTCAACCTCTTGATCTGGTGGATTCCAAATTTTGAGGATGAGTTCCTGAGGTCCATCCCACATCCCACAAAAAGTTTCTTATTTTCTAGCCTTCATTTTATATTTTTCCCATTTCGTGTTCCCCAGCCTTCCAGATCAGTCTGTGTTCTGTTCTATGTTACAGCAACCTAGTTCTTCCATAGTTCGACCCCATTCCTATTTTTTGATTGAGTCTAAATTTGAACTGGGTGTTCTGCCCACCAAAATCCATCTCTCATAATTTTTGCTCGAATTTAGAAGCTCTTTTTCCCTTCTAAAAAATTAAAACTCAGTCAAGTTTCAGTTCTGTCATGTGCAGTCCAGATCCGACCCACCAGTGTCATAAAATATGTTTCCCCAACCAAACCTCCTCTAGAAATTTCACAAAAAATATCCTCGTCTTCCTTACTCATCCCTCTACAACTTTCATGAAGAGGTCCACTTCCAGATTCGAAGTTTGAACCACGGTCAACGTCTATTCTCAGGAAAACCCACCTCTATCCTGAGTTTTCTGAGTCTGTCATCCAGCAACTTGTAAATTCGACCAAGGCTAGATCCGGGATAGTAAAAAATCTTTCTCTGGCCATAGGTCGAAGTACTTCAAGTCAGATTTTCAACGGTACCAGTTTCGCGTCGATCCGATGTCGGGAGTGATTGCAGAAGCTGATCTCGCCGGGTCGCGCGCTATAAAAATAGAACTTCAGATCCGTTGGCAGCAACTCCAACAAGTGAAGACCGGAGCTGAATCACCTTCCACAAGGTGAACCAGCGTGCCACTGTCCCAGGGAGCACCTCTCTAGGAGCCACTGTCACAGTGGTACCACTCCGGGCCCACTCGGACCCGCCGACCAACACGTGGGCCCCACAACCAGCAGCTTGCGTTGTCCGAACCGCGCCGACGGGGTGATCAAGTGCTGTCCATCAACCCAAGATCGGTCCTCCCAGGCCCACATTGTAGCCCTTACCTCCCTACCTGGAGTGGGCGATAATTCACTACTGTAATTATTGTAATATTTTGTTACCGGGAGTTACCATACTTGGCTGGGATCACCTTCCCTACGCTCGGAGCGTGGAGGTATCGTGTCCACTCCTCTCTCGGCATTTGCTTTATTTCATATATTTCCGTATGCTGCTGCTAGAGAGCATGTGATAGGATTATTAGCTCGATATTATATATTATCACCGCTGCGAGAGAGAGAGCGAGACCCGTCCCGTGACTCGATCCGAGCACGGAAGAGCCGACTACCCGACTCATTACCGGTTTCTCAACTGTGCACGGTCCCACGCATCCCTCGCTAGGGACACCCACGAGCTAGAGTCCCAGGTCACGTGTCCGTCCCGCATCAGTTTGTGTGTGCAAGCGGAGCTATGTCTCCGTGTAGGATTTTAAGTGCATGGTGAGTTCCCCAATTGTGTGTTAGTGTGTGCTGCGGTGGCAGCGTCTTGGGGCCAGGCCCCATATGTGCGGATTGTTGCGGAAGCAGTGTGGTTGTGTGGTGTTTTGGGCTTCGTCCCCGTGGTTGCTACATCTCGTAGCGAGTTAGTGAAGCCTCACCGGGTTTCAGTGAGGGGTGGACGTAGGGAGCCCGTCGTGGTCCCGAACCACCTAAAAATCTCTGTGTTCATTGTTGTGTGCCTGTGCGATTGTCCATTTCTCTTAGCTCCGTTCACATGTCTATTTGATAGATTTTTATTCACAGCACCTTCACACTTCGCTACCTCTGCAATTTGCTATCATTATTTGTTCATCGTTTGTTGGTTGGATATCCGTGCTTAGTTGTAGTTAACTCGTTCTTTGCATTGTATATTCATGTGAGATCGGAAAGGTTTAGAGAACATTTAAATCTCACTTGAGTTTAGGCTAATTGACATATTTAATTCTAATTCCGCTGTGATTAGTTTAGATTATTTTTAAAATCCGACATCTCGACTGGGGGATAATTCAACCCCCCTTCTTGTCCGCCATCTATTCTGAGCCAAGATTATTTGTACAAGTTTGTTAAGAGTTTATACATTCGTTTGTCGAGTGCATAGAGTCTGCATATGTCGAGTCAAGTCGGTCTAATGCAAGCTCGTGGTGTCAGTCCCTTTCGAGTGTGAGGCAAGTCGGATCTCATGCGGACATTGTGTACTTGCCTGATGAATATGGGAAAGCTCTACCTTGAAAGTCTCGGATCTAGTCACATAAAGTGACCCAGTGGTGATTCCTAGTGAGTCGTTCGAGCCGTCTCCTCCTTTGAGAGTGACCCCACCCCGGAGTGTCCACCACTAACCTCATTCCCCAGCAACGTGTGCATAAAGAACATATACGGGATGACTAGGTGATGATTACTAGGAGTGGAGTGTATCTTCGCGCTACCACGTGAACAGCCGCACCCCTTACTCGACGGGGTCGAGTTCTTCTCACCCGGGGAGAATTGATGGGATATCGAAGCAAGACCACTAACTTTTTGATTTACATTTATATCCTTGAGTTAATTGGGTTTGCAATTGTATGGCAAGTATAAGCCAATGGTGGTGAGGACACCAGAGCACGAGTACGGCCCGACTCAGCGAGCCGTCGATACTGGACCCGCAACACGACTCGGTCGACATCGACATCGTTGTGGCTAGGCGATAGTATGGAGTCCCTACCTGAGTGTTGATACTTTCCTATGTTTATTGTGAGTGTATTACCATGTATTTGCTTATTGTGAGTGTATTAGTGTGTATTTTGTATTTTAGCCTCTAGTTGGGTCAAGATTGTAATGTGGGCTACACTTCATGTAAGGGGTCTAAATTCTAAATTGGGCCTCAAGACCATTAGGAGTCCAATTGGACTTCTACACATGTGGGCCTAAAAGGCTGGCCCGAGGCCCAAGATGGGCTTCTAGAAGACTTGGACTATTAGACCAAGGAGACAAAGGTGGAGGATGCCCCCTCCTTGTCCCCCATGCTTGTCTCCCACCCACCCTTGACCAATGTTAGTGGGTGTCCTTTGGTGTTAGTGGATGTCCTTTGGTGTTAGTGGATGTCCTTGGATCTAGATCTAGGGTTTTCATATTTATAGTCTCTTGTTGTATTTTGTGTGGAACTAATGAAAAATTCAAGAGAATTATGCTTGGTGTGCACCCCCCTCTTTCTTCTAGTGTTCTTGGTGTTCTTCATCTCCTTCCCCCTCTCTTCTCCAGATCTAGATCTAAATCTCTCCTATCTCTCAAATCTCTTCCCCTTCTCTTCTCCCTCTACCTATTGTGAATGTCCACTGCCGCCGTCGCCGCCGTTCGTGCCGCCATCAAGCTGCCACCACCACTTCTCCGAGTTGCTGTCCTGGATTCCGGCCTGCAAATCTGAAGCTTGAAGAGGAGGCCATAACTCCAGATCCGACCGTTGGATCGAGCTGATATTTTGAGGGTTGGTTTCCCCATGTCTCCTACATCCCCAGTTTAAATTTCACGCCGATCAGAGTTCGTTTGCCCCCCGTCCCAGTCAGTAGTTTGTTCCCCTCACAGTCTGCCTGTGAGCAGGCCAGCGAGATAGTCTGTGGTAGGTGATTTTTCCAACCCCTCAAACGTGATCAGAATCCTACAAAAAAACTATGTGTGTCACCGTGTCCCTCCCCTCTACTCACCATAAAAATATCAGGTCCTACTTCATTCCTTTGATCTACGGTCAAAGCCCATAAACAGGCTGGTTCTAGTCTGCCCTGTGGATTCTGAGTTTCGGGACAGAACCATCACTCAGTTTGCAGAGCTATTCATTTCCATTCAGACCGTTGGATGGTTCTGAAACTCCAGTATGTTGAAGTTCTTCGAGTGCTCTTCGCAACGGCGCTAACCTCGTCTCGATCTGACGTCATGGCTGGGCGTACCGGCTGATCTCGTCGGAGCACGCAGATCCGACCAGAAGCGGAGCTGCGGGACAGCATTGGGGATTAATTCCCAATAAATTCCCCAACTCACCACCGGCGACCACCGCTCCCGGGGATCGACCCGGGGCACTCCAGGGACTCTCCCTCCGGTCGCCGTTGCCAGAAGACGCCCGAAAGCCGCTGTCCCAGTAGTCGGGCCCACTTGGAGCCTTGTGGGCCCCACATTGAGCGCCACCACCGTGCTACCCGCCACCGCCCGGAACCGCACATTGCTGCCCGCCAACCCCTGAACGGCGCTCCCGGATAGCTGGTTGTGGCCTTTTACCTCCCTGCGTGGAGTGGGCCGTAGTTTATTTTTACTGCTGTAATTAAATATTAGTTTGTACCGGGAGTGACGGTTCACGGCCGGGACGTCGTCGCCACGCCGTGAGCGTGGAGGTACACCCATCACTCTTATTGTCTTTCTGCTTATTTAGTATGCACTTTACTGCCGCTGCATGTGAGTAGTTATCTTTCCTAGCTAGTTTAATTTTAATCACCGCTGTGAGTTGTGAGAGCGAAACCCGTCCCGTGACTCATTCCGAGCACGAGAGTGAGCCGACTACCCAAAGTCTCAAAGCCGGTTTCCCAACCGTGCACGATCGTCGCGTTTCCCTTGATGGGGACGACTGTGAGTAGCGCTTCTTGTTTGGGGCAAGTTCGTCTCTTCTGGAGCTCGTCGGTGCCGCGTCGTAGTGTGTTGCTGGTCGCGTCGTCTGTCTAGTCGAGTCTCGTAGTTGTCCCGCATCAAATTGGTATCAGAGCCGGTTTGAGTCTAGGGTAGTATTGTCCAAGGTCTTGCATTGCATCCCAATATTCGATATATAAAAAGATGTTGCCCGACCGTTAGGTTACGCCAATCGGGGAGGCGATTCACTCGCGTGAGAGGATCTTCGGATCCCCGGACTCCGCCAGGTACCGGATATCGGTTTAAGTCAAGGGTCCTCAACTTGCATCGGTCCATCCATATAGGTCTAGTGAGTCACCCTTAGTTCTCTTTAGGCCTCATTGCATGCCCACCCGTGGAGGTGCCCAGTACCATCGCCCTGACACTATGGGTGAACACCGAGGTGCCAACCCGGGAGGCCGTTCCCTAGAGGACATGATAGCCCTACTCATGGAGCGCATGGATAGGTCCGAGCAAACTCTTAGGGAGCATACCGAGCGTATGGAGAGCCGATTCAAAGCCATGGAGGACCGCGCCGAGGCTTCTGACCGATCTGTCCAAGGTCTGGTTGGAAGGTTAGAGAGTGTGGAGAGAACCCCTCGCCGAGACCTACCCGGCATTCTCCCGGTCCCTCAGGCACATGCTGCCCAGCCCGTGGCTGCTGCCCAGCCCGCGCTTGCTGCCCAGCTCGCACCACCTCGGGCTGAGGAGCAACGGCAACGTGCCCCCCATTTTGAGGACTACGAGTCCGACAACGATTATGAGGGAAATGGCCGGCGCCGACATGGTCACCGACCACACAGGGATGATGAGGACGAACGGATCCTCAGGACCGTCCGTGCAGACCCTCCCTCGTTTGATGGGTCCAAACCTTTGGAACCCAAGATCTATCTTGATTGGGAGGCCAGCATGGACCGGTACTTTGAGTGGTTCGAGATGACGGACCACCGGAGGATCAGGTATGCCAAGATGAAGTTGTTAGGGCAAGCACAGACTTACTGGAGCAATGTAGAGAGTTTACTCTTTCAGCGTCATGAGCCTCAGGTAGGTTCTTGGGATGAGATGAAGGACAAGCTTAGGCGTAAGTACCTTCCTGCCACGTACCGTCAGCGACTTATTGATAGGTGGCAGAGTCTCACCCAAGGGGACCGATCCGTGTCAGACTACATCGCGGAGTTTGATGAGTACTTTTTGCGATGTGGCGTTACGGAGGAGAGCACTATGCCTGTATCACGCTTCCGTCGTGGTTTGCGGCCCCACTACCAATATGAATTATTTCGCCGCAATGTTACCACCTTGGAAGACGCATACCAGGTTGCTCTAGAGTTGGAGCAGTTCGAGGCGGAGTTTGCTCCCGTCCAGCGCCCGGGGTTCACTTATCAGCGTGGGACCGACCCTCGTACCACGCCTACCTCCTATAGCCGCTTTCCGGTGGCCCGTCCCCCGGAACCCCCTCGGCAGGACCCCACTGCTCCTAGGCTCCGCACTTTCCCTCCGAGGGACCCTCCCCCTCGCCCGCAGGCACCCATCCCTGCCACTCGGCCTTATCAGCCTGCCGTACCAGCTCGGCCTCTTCTTCCTACACCCCCAGTCCATCGAGAGGACAAGGGTAAGGGTCCAATGATTGGTGGAACATCTCAGGGCAATGGGACACGAGACCGTTGCTACACTTGTGGTGGAGTTGGCCACTTTGCCAGCAAGTGTCCCACCCGGGGAGCACTTGTTATCGCCGACACACCGGTCCGTGACCCCACGCCTGAGTTGGTGCCAGTCAGCTACGAGCCGGACCAAGAATTGGCCGAGGAATTCTTTGACGAGTTATTGGAGGGCGAGCAGGTTGACGTCCCTGGTACCTCATATCAGGATGACGTACATTTGGGTGTAGTCAGGTGCATCCTTACCCAGCCTCAGGTGAGCGACGATTGGCGTCGCACCACCATATTCCACACATTTTGTAGGCTGGAAGGGAAAGCTTGCAAGGTGATTATAGATAGCGGGAGTTGCATCAACGCTATCTCCACAGGCACCGTCAAGCGCCTTGGTTTGACGCCCGTGGATCACCCTGCACCTTACAGAGTTTCTTGGGTGGATTCCACTTCCATCCCGGTCAGATTGCGGTGTCTGGTGCCGCTGCAGTTCCAGGCATACCATGATGCGATCTGGTGTGATGTACTACCTATGGAGGTGGGTAGTATCATACTTGGTAGGCCTTGGCTCTTTGACCGAGATGCCACCCTCCATGGCAGGTCGAACACATGCACCTTCGACCATGATGGCCACAGGATTACCCTCCACCCCGTCCAGCCGAAGGACCCATCTGTCCGAGGACCAGCTGGCCCCAGTACTGTGACCTCTCCTAGTCAGGGGAAAGTCGGTCCACCCACTTTGTCCTCGGCACGGGCTACCACCTCTTCGACTGCTCCTAGCATAGTGGATCCTCCACCCAGGAGGTTGATGATGATCAGTCCGAGAGAGATGGAGCAGGAGGTGACCGGGGGTAACCCCATTCTAGCTGTCGTCGTCAGGGGCGTTGAGGATGTTGCCCCTAGGTCCGAGGATGAGCATCCCCCGGAGATAGCTATAATATTGCGGGAATTTCCGATGTATTCCCGAAGACCTCCCGGGAGGCCTTCCACCTATGAGGGATATCCAGCATGAGATCGACCTCGTCCCGGGCTCATCCTTGCCCAACCTTCCCCACTATAGGATGAGTCCCACGGACCATGCCGAGCTACAGCGGCAGGTCGAGGAGTTGATGAGTCGGGATCTCTTCGGGACAGCAAGAGCCCTTGTGCTGTTCCTGCACTATTGGCCCCGAAGAAGGATGGCACATGGAGGATGTGCGTTGATAGCCGTGCAATCAACAAGATCACGGTGAAGTATCGTTTTCCCATTCCCCGATTGGATGACTTGCTTGATATGATGTCGGGAGCCACTATCTTTCAAAGATAGATCTTCGTAGTGGCTATCACCAGGTGCGGATCAGGCCTGGGGATGAGTGGAAGACGGCATTCAAGACCAAGGATGGTCTTTATGAGTGGTTGGTTATGCCCTTTGGGCTTTCCAACGCCCCTAGTACCTTCATGCGGTTGATGACCCAAGTCTTACGCCCTATGATAGGGGTCTTCTTGGTCGTCTACTTTGATGACATCCTTATCTACAGCCGCACTAAGGAGATCACTTAGACCATCTTAGACAGGTCTGCATTGTGTTGAGGCGTGAGACTTTATTCGCCAACCCAAAGAAATGTGCTTTCATGTCTGATCATATCACTTTCTCGGGTTATTGTGTCGAGAGATGGAGTCTCCGCTGATCCGGAGAAGATTAGGGCCATCCAGGAGTGGCCCGAGCCCCGCACACTCCACGATGTTCAGAGTTTCCATGGATTAGCGACGTTCTATCATCGCTTCATTCGTAGATTCAGTTCTATCACTGCCCCGATCACTGATTGCATAAAGAAGGGGGCATTTATATGGACTAAGGCTACAGCCACGGCCTTTCAGGACATTAAGGAGCGCATGACCCAGGCGCCTGTCCTTATTTTACCTAATTTTTCTAAGGTGTTCGAGGTCACATGTGATGCTTCTGGTGTGGGTATTGGTGGCATATTAAGTCAGGAGTCTCACCCCATTGCATTCTTTAGCGAGAAGCTTAATGATGCCAAACTGCGATATTCCACATACAACAAAGAATTCTACGCAGTTGTCCAGGCATTGAGGTATTGGAGACACTATTTGTTGCACCAGGAGTTTGTCCTCTTCTCTGACCATGAGGCCTTACGATTCCTCCATACCCAAAAGAAGCTGAATGCTCGCCATAGTCGTTGGGTGGAGTATCTCCAGGAGTACACCTTTGTGCTCAAGCACAAAGCAGGGGCGGAGAATAAGGTCGCCGATGCACTGAGTCGTCGGGTGATGATGTTGACCACCATGAGTGTGGAGGTGGTAGGGCTAGAGAGGCTGAAGGACGCTTATGTTGACTGTCCAGACTTTGGTCCGATCTATGCCGTCCTTCAGGATGGTCCCTCGCGCGATTATAGCGAGTTTGTGTTACAGGAGGGTCACCTATTCCGGGGTGACAAGTTGTGCATCCCACGGACTTCTGTTCGTGACTTTCTTATGTGGGAGATGCATGCGGGAGGTCTTGCTGGCCACTTTGGTCGAACAAGACCATAGAGGCGGTTGAGCATCGATTCTATTGGCCTAGCCTAAAGAGGGATGTTGCTCGTATTGTGGCCCAGTGCCGCACTTGTGCTATGGCCAAACAAAGGAAGCAAAGTACCGGCCTCTATACTCCCCTTCCCATCCCGGATAGTCCATGGCAGGACATTAGCATGGACTTTGTGTTAGGATTGCCCCGCACCCTCCGAAAGCATGACTCAATCTTTGTGGTTGTCGATCGGTTCTCCAAGATGGCATTATTCATTCCATGCTCCAAGACCTCGGATGCCACTATAGTTGCCTGCCTGTTCTTCTCTCATTGTGTCTCCAGGTTTGGCCTTCCCCGTACCATAGTGTCAGATAGGGATGTACGATTCACTAGCTATTTTTGGAAAACCCTATGGCACATGATGGGCACACAATTAAAATTCTCCACTGCATATCACCCCCAGACCGATGGTCAGACTGAGGTTGTCAATAGGAGTTTGGGGGATCTTCTTAGGTGTCTTGTCCGAGATCGAGTCAGGGATTGGGATTTGGTCTTACCCTTGGCCGAGTTCGCTTATAATGATTCGGTCAATAGGTCTACAGGTATGAGCCCCTTCGAGATTGTCACTGGCCGTAGACCTAGGAGACCCATAGACCTAGTCCCATCTCCCATCCAGTCCCGTGTGTCTGAGTCAGCCGAGTCTTTTGCTAGCCATATTAGACAGTTGCATGAGCATATTCGTCGTCACATTGAGTCCAGCAACGCACGATACAAAGAATTGGCTGACGCCCATAGGCACCACCGTGAGTTTCAGGAGGGCGATTCTGTCATGATCAGGGTCATACCTGAACGGTTTCCCTCAGGAGCCGTGAAGAAGTTGCATGCTCGCGGTGCCGGTCCCTTTCGGGTAGTGAGGCGAGTAGGATCGAATGCATATGTTGTGGACTTGCCAGAGGATTACGGGATCAGCTCTACTTTCAACGTCTCGGATCTTGTCGCTTATAGGGACCCAGCGGTGATACCCAGTGAGCCCTTTGAGCCGTCTCCACCCATTATGAGTGACACCACCCTAGAGTGTTCACCTCCAGCCTTGTTACCTCAGCAGCGAGAGTAGATAGAATGTATACTAAATGAGTAGGTGACGACTACTCGAGGCGGAGTGTACCAGCGCTACTTGGTGCGTTGGAGGGGACGGCCCGCGTCCGATGACACCTGGATCACCCGGGCAGAGCTACAGAGGATTGATCCAGATCTGCTGGATAGGTACCAGAGCGACCCGGACCCTTACTCAACGGGGTCGAGCTTCTCCCACCCAGGGAGAATTGGTGAGGACACCAGAGCACGAGTACGGCCCGACTCAGCGAGCCGTCGATACCGGACCCGCAACACGACTCGGTCGACATCGACATCGTTGTGGCTGGGCGACAGTATGGAGTCCCTACCTGAGTGTTGATACTTTCCTATGTTTATTGTGAGTGTATTACCATGTATTTGCTTATTGTGAGTGTATTAGTGTGTATTTTGTATTTTAGCTTCTAGTTGGGTCAAGATTGTAATGTGGGCTACACTTCATGTAAGGGGTCCAAATTCTAAATTGGGCCTCAAGACCATTAGGAGCCCAATTGGACTTCTACACATGTGGGCCTAAAAGGTTGGCCCGAGGCCCAAGATGGGCTTCTAGAAGACTTGGACTATTAGACCAAGGAGACAAAGGTGGAGGATGCCCCCTCCTTGTCCCCCATGCTTGTCTCCCACCCACCCTTGACCAATGTTAGTGGGTGTCCTTTGGTGTTAGTGGATGTCCTTTAGTGTTAGTGGATGTCCTTGGATCTAGATCTAGGGTTTTCAAATTTATAGTCTCTTGTTGTATTTTGTATGGAACTAATGAACAATTCAAGAGAATTATGCTTGGTGTGCACCCCCCTCTTTCTTCTAGTGTTCTTCATCTCCTTCCACCTCTCTTCTCTAGATCTAGATCTAAATCTCTCCTATCTCTCAAATCTCTTCCACTTCTCTTCTCCCTCTACCTATTGTGAATGTCCACTGCCGTCGTCACCGCCGTTCGTGCCGCCATCAAGCTGCCACCACCACTTATCCGAGTTGCTGTCTTTGGATTCCGGCCTGCAAATATGAAGCTTGAATAGGAGGCCATAACTCCAGATCCGACCGTTGGATCGAGCTGATATTTTGAGGGTTGGTTTCACCGTGTCTCCTACATCCCCATTTTAAATTTTACGCCGATCATCGTTCGTTTGCCCTCTGTCCCAGTCAGTAGTTTGTTCCCCTCACAGTCTGCCTGTGAGCAGGCCAGCAAGATAGTCTGTGGTAGGTGATTTTTCAAACCCCACAAACGTGATCAGAATCCTACAAAAAAACTATGTGTGTTACCGTGTCCCTCCCCTCTACTCACCATAAAAATCTCAGGTCCTACTTCCTTCCTTTGATCCATAGTCAAAGCCCATAAACAGGCTGGTTCTAGTCTACCCTGTGGATTCTGAGTTTCGGGACAGAACCATCACTCAGTTTGAAGTGCTATTCATTTCCATTCAGACCGTTGGATGGTTATGAAACTCCAGTATGTTGAATTTCTTCGAGTGATCTTCGCAACGGCTCTAACCTCGTCTCAATCTGACCTCATGGTTGGGCGTATCGGCTGATCTCGTCGGAGCACGCAGATCCGATCAGAAGCGGAGCTGCGGGACACCATTGGGGATTAATTCCTAATAAATTCCCCAACTCACCATCGGCGACCACCGCTCCCGGGGATCGACCCGGGGCACTCTAGGGACTCTCCCTCCGGTCGCTGTTGCCAGAAGACGCCTGAAAGCCACTGTCCAAGTAGTCGGGCCCACTTGGAGCCTTGTGGGCCCCACATTGAGCGCCACCACCGTGCTACCCGCCACCGCCCGAAACCGCACATTGCTGCCCGCCAACCCCTGAACGGCGCTCCCGGATAGATGGTTGTGGCCTTTTACCTCCATGCGTGGAGTGGGCCGTAGTTTATTTTTACTGCTGTAATTAAATATTAGTTTGTACCGGGAGTGACGGTTCACAGCCGGGACGTCGTCGCCACGCCGTGAGCGTGGAGGTACACCCATCACTCTTATTGTCTTTTTGCTTATTTAGTATGCACTTTACTGCCGCTGCATGTGAGTAGTTATATTTCCTAGCTAGTTTAATTTTAATCACCGCTGTGAGTTGTGAGAGCGAAACCCGTCCCGTGACTCATTCCGAGCACGAGAGTGAGCCGACTACCCAAAGTCTCAAAGCCGGTTTCCCAACCGTGCACGATCGTCGCGTTTCCCTTGATGGGGACGACTGTGAATAGCGCTTCTTGTTTGGGGCAAGTTCATCTCTTCTAGAGCTCGTCGGTGCCGCGTCGTAGTGTGTTGCTAGGCGCGTCATCTGTCTAGTCGAGTCTCGTAGTTGTCCCGCATCAAATGGGTTACTTGGGCTAAGTCAATGGGTTTCTTTACAAAAAGGCCGCGTAGGCCCGGCGGGACCCCTACCTTCTCTCCCATTATGCCACCTAGACTCTCTAGGGCCCATGTGGGGTTGGTCCAAGGTGGAATATTGACCAGCCCCTCTTGTTGACTCCAAGAGGGGGGCGCCCCCTCCCTTGTCCCCATGTGGGATTTAAATAATCCCCCCCTTTTAGTTTTTTTTATAATTATTGTAATTGACCACATGGGAGAAAATTCTTCTCTCCCCTAATTACCCATCCCTAACCCTAGATCTGAGGTTAGTTTAGGTCATTTACATTTCATATAAAACCCATGTATTTTCCATATTTTCATAGATTAATGAGAAGAAATCAAAAAATTCCCCAAGAGCATTGGGGGACCCTCTTTCCTCCTCTTCCTTGCAGCTGTGATTGTTGCATTCTCCAAGGTGTGAAGCCTTGATTCTGGGAGTGATTCTCACCTCTATCACCTCCGCTAGATGCAACTTCCAGTCACCGCCGCCACCGCCTCCGTTCGTGCCGTCATCGAGCCGCCACAGCCCGTTCTTTGAAGTGATGCCCTGGATTTTGAGATCCAGGATAGAAGCTTAGTAAAAAGGTTGGTCCTCCAATTCTGCGTATCTGATGATATTGAAATTTTGAGATATCATTCCCCTCCTTGTTAGCCATCTCCAGTTTAAATTTCATGCCAATCCGCCACCGTTTGCTATTTTTCCCAGTCATTTAGTTCCACCCCTGACAGTCTGCCAATCAGCAGATCTGTGGGATAGTAGCCTGTTGTTATATTTTTCACACCACCTTACCCATCTCCAAAAATTACCAAAACATTCATGCGTGATCCCCACTTCCCACCCTATCACCCATAAAATTCCTAAGCCCCAGATCTACCATTTTCCATTCGGTCAAAGGCCATTTTCAGGCAGATCTTAATCTGTCCTGACTATCTGTAAATTGATCCAGAAGCAACAACGGTGCCACATAGTTTTCCATTTCCAATCCGCTTATTGGATGGTTGTCAAATTAATTTATGTTGTAGCCCTTTGAGTTCTCTTTCCAACGGCGCCAATCTCGCCTCAATCTGCCTCCGGATCTGGGCGCAATAATTGTTTTCGTGGAGGTACGTAGATCTATCCCGAGACAGGACTACAGAACAAAGTTGGGAGTTAATTCTCCCATAAATCCCCAACTCCGATCCAGCGATCGCCGCTCCTAAAGATCGACCAGCAACCCCCCAGCACTGTCCTAGCCAGCCGCCACAGCAAGAAGATGCCCGGAAGCCGCCGTCCTAGCAGCCGAGTTCACTTGCTGTCCAGCAGGTCCGAACTGAGTTTGAACAGTACCGAATCGGACCAGCAGCCCGCCTCTGGCCCGATAGCCCTTCTGGCTTGCTGCCCGTCAACCCGAGTTCACTAGTCCCGGGCCGCCATTGTATCCCTTTACCTCCTTACGTAGAGTGGGCAATAAAAATCATTTCTGTAATTATTATTAATTATTTGTACAGGGAGTACGAGTCTTGGCCGGGGTCACCTTCCCCACGCCCGAAGCGTGGAGGTATCGTGTCCGCTCCCCTCACTCGGCATTTTACTTATTTCGTATGTGTTTTTATGCCGTTGCGAAAGTGATAGGTTAACTAGCTCGTTGATATTATTTTACTCACCGCTAGGAGAGTGAGTGCGAGATCTGTCCCGTGACTCGATCTGAGCACGAAAGAGAGCCAAATGCCCTCGACTCATTGTCGGTTTCTCAACCACGCACATCCCCACGCTTCCCTCGCCAGGGATGAGTCGCGAGTTTACCTAGAGTCTCAGGTTCGCATTCAAATTGGCGTCGAATCGCATCTCGTCCCGCATCAGTCTCACTAAGTAGATTGGATGCATGTCACCTAAGACGTGATAGGGTTCATTTTGAAAAGTTTTGCACTGAAGTATCTCTGCTCAAATTAAGGTGAAATGGTTAATACTCTGAGTAATCGGAAAGTCTGGCATGTGCTCCATGTGTCTCCTCACGTAAAAAGGAGTAGACTGAACTTAATCACTCTAAGAAAAATTCAGATTGTTTTTATGAAAATTATGAAAACAAATTTAGATAAAAAATTAAGGTGTGAAATTCAATGAGGCAGAGCGAAGACTCTAATACGCTGTACTCCAAAAGTGTAGTGCAGTTTGTGAGATTTCTCCTATGTTGAACTGAAAATCTGAATATCCATATGGCTAAAATCTATTTTCATGTTATTCACTTACACACTTAGTAATTTGATTTAATATGTATTCAGAAGATTGAATGACTTCATTAGCTTTTGCTTGATTCTTCTATATGACTACATAATCCCCTAGGTGTTACATATGAACATTCTAGTTGAATGACCCACCTGCATATCTCGAACACCTATCCCATCCTTTTAACTAAAAAGGGAGAGTTATGTTGTATGCATATACATATATCTGCTTGGTTACATTGTGTGCATTAAATGTGTCATCATTTGTATGCATCAAGCTTCCTACATTTCCAAAGAAGTCAAAAATCTGAAAATCAAAGAAAATAACTGCTTATTTTGATGAGTCAACTATTTTTTGGTCTTCAGAGACATTTCTGAAACTGAGATATTTCTTAATTCTTGATCATCTGGACTTCTGAAGTGGGATTTTACTGATTCCTGAATTTCATGAACTTGGTTTCTCAGTCAGTGTGATCTTGCTGAATTACTAACCTTTTGAACCCTAAAACTTGCTCATTTCTGAATTAATCCTACTCTACATATTCATATAACTTCCAATGTAATGCTCTTGAACATTGGAAAAACTGCTTTGATTCTATTTAAGGAGAAGAAATATGTCATCATTCATTGTCATACATTTGCTATGTCTGCATCCCATGCTCCTGGACATAAATCTGCTCTTCATTATTTTCCTCCCACTTTTTGATTAGGTCAAAGGGGGAGAAGAAAATTTGTATTATTTGTGTCATAAAGTTTGTCATCATCAAAAAGAGGGAGATTGTTGTGTGTCGTGTATGTCTGATATTTTGATGATAACTAAACTTTATCTATGTGTGTGCCTTTGATGATAGTTGCTATACTTCATAGTTTTAATGACCTTCTTCCAGTTTAAGTCGAGTTGAGGAAGCCTCCAACTCGACTTAGCCTTGGATCCGTTGAGTGGAGCTTCTGAGTGAACTGTCAAGTCGACTTAGCATGGCCTTCAGTTGACTTGGACTTGGAATCTTCACTATGTCGCTTATGGTCAAACTGAGCAAGTCGACTTAAAACTGGCTCAAGTCGACTTAAGCTTGAAACCTTCATATTGTAACTTCTGGATGAAGATGCAACTCAACTTGAGACTGGCTTAAGTCGAGTTACCCTCTTTGATAGCCTTCTTTTCTGCTGAGTTAATGACCTGCTTCATGGATTTGTGAACACTGTTTAAAGAGCTTGATTTATTGACTTTATATGTAAAAGAATTGCATGAAGATGGTTTTTCTGAAGATAGCTTTGATTAAGTTTCAATCAATGAGATTGTGTTCATCCAACACACCTTTCTGTCTGAATGACAGTAAGTTGAACTACATGTGTAGTTCATGCTTATATGCATATCATTCATGGGGTTGTTGAGATTTCAAAATATGTTTGAAAGTTTAACCTTATCTTGGTGGAAAGTGGTTCAAATGTGCTTTCATATTGCTTAAACCTCAAGAAATACTTGATTGAATGTTTTGTTGATTAACCATTTCTTATATGCCTGATCCTTCTCTTATTAGGACAGAAATGATCTTAAAATGACTGGTTACACTGGCCGGTCGATCGACCAAGGAGATTCGGTCGACCAGTTTTCCTAGAACTGAAATCTTCCAATGCTACAGAGTCCGGTCAACCGATGGCTAAGTTTGGTCGACCAACTGCATCGATGCAGTGGATGCCAGCAACATGCCAGCAGGAGCAGTGCACCATTTGTCAACATCCAAGTAGAGTTAGCATACCAAGTCATCAGAGAAGGTCAATTCAGTGGCCCAAGTGAAGATCAGCCTAGAGTCGACTCAAGTCCAAGTCAGCTGAGATCATTTTTCTTAAGCAACCAGTTAAGCCAACCATATCAGTAGAGGTTTTCAGGAGATATCAATAGAAGATATTCATGAAAGATATCTAGAAGCATGTAGCAGAGGCTCAAGCATTCAAGCAGCAACATGGCAGAAATGAAGAACAACAAGCCGACTTGTCAAGTGAAAAAGTCGACTTGGACAGGCTGCCAGAAAGCAATCAACTGAGCAGGTCTTCACCAAGTCGACCTGGAAGTCCCAGAAGTCGACTTGGCCCAGGCAGACAGAAATGTTCCTTCTGATCAGAACAGTGATCAAGTTGACTTAAGTCCAAGGGCAAGTCGACTTGTGGCTTTCCAGAAGAATGGATCCTGCAAAGATCAAAGAACAAGTCGACTTGATGGCAACTCAAGTCGACTCATTCCAGGATAAGTCATTTGCGAACTTGAAGGTGGGTCCCCTTGGGCACAGGACCTAAACTCAATCATTGGCACATAATCCCAGGCTCGTGCCATAAGTTCTGGGATGATCCTAGGAGAGGATATTCTAACTTTACAATTGGACCAATCACAAAAACACCTAGAAGATGTTTTATCCGGTTATTCATTCTACCTTGGGGAAGAAGCTACCAACTCATGTGTCCTGCGTGAAGATGATTGTCAGGCTAATCAGAGGGCATCGTACCTCATCCTCTTAGGGCCAATCAGTGGCCATTCTCTCTAGGATATAGAGCCTTCTAATGATTGGATGGCTCAGAATTTCATCTCCATGGATCAAAGGCTGAGATTAAAGCTGTAGAATAAAAAATCAACATGTTCTCCAACTGAGAAACGTGGCAAGCACATTCTGCACTGAAGGTGGAGTTCGTACAGAGGCTCAGCCCGTCCAGAAGATAGAGAGAAGAATTGAGAAAGCAGAAGGAAGAAGAAGCTGTAGACATTCCAAGTAGAAGAAGAAGAAGACATTGGGATGTGTTGTAGAAGCTGCAAAGAAGGAGAAGAATCTGCAGATATTATTACTGAAGCTGCAGAAGTTGAAGGAGACGAATCTGCAGATATTATTACTGAAGCTGCAGAAGTTGAAGAAGAGTCTGCTGAGTGGTTCCACCATTGAAGGAGCCAAAGAGAAAGCTTCGTCCATTGAAGAGAAAGAGAAGAAAGGAGAAGAGAAAGGAAAAAGAGGCTTATCAACGTGCTGCTAGAAAACATAGTATCGGATTATGGGTTAAATGTGGTTCTACAGAAGCTATTAAGCTTTCACTTGTTATCATGCTTTACTGTCATTTGTTCCTTAACTTTGAATCAGATATTTGTGTGCGTATCTGTGCAATGGTTGCACATGCTTAGATTGTCTGAGCGTCCGTGTGTGTGCTTTTGGGTTTCAGACTTAGGGCGGTTGGGGTTCGTCCCCGTTGATTGCTATGTTAACAGCATGAGGAGAGTTCTCCTCGTGGGGAGGTTGTTCCCCGTGTGTGTGCAAGCGTCGTCCTGCATGTTGTTGGAGCTTGGCTCAGTGTTGGGGATTTATCCCCGTGCTGGTTTTCCAGCAGTGAAGCCTCACTGGGTTTTGGTGAGGGGTGGACATAGGGATCCCATCGTGGTCCTGAACCACCTTAAAATTTCCTGTGTCATGTGGTTTGGGCTGTGTGATTGATTCCTTATCTTCTACCCCATTCATAGGAACTTGTTTTCAGATTACATCGTGTTCCCATACACACTGCTTGTTTGTCTGATGTGCACTATACTGCATCACACACTAATCATTCACCCACTTACTGTGAGGATTTGTCTATTTATCTGCTAGTTGAGTTTATACCTAATCAGATTCCATGAACGGTTTAATGTTAATTAGTTCATACATCTTCAGATAGTAAGTCCTTGTTTAGTCTCCGCTGTGTGAAGTTTTGTGTTTTAAATTGGACATAAATTTTTATAGAGGGATCTATTCAACCCCCCCTTCTAGATCCATTTCCCTGCACTATGGGACCCAACATGGCCGTTGATTGATGTTGGTTTTGATCTCAACCAGCATAGGGTCATTCTCCTACAGTATGGCTAGATCTTCAATTAATGTGGGTTGTGACCGGATGTTGGCGATAATACACCTTTCACTTTCTACGTCAATATATAGGTTCAACTGGGCAAAGTCTTCAAGGAGATTTGTCATGCCTATCCTGAGGCTAGATACAGTAGCCACGGGTTTCTTGTTGAGTGCATCTGCTACAGCATTAGCCTTCCCCGGGTGATATTGAATGGAGAAGTCAAAGTCTTTGAGATACTCTTGCCATCTTCTTTGCCTCATATTTAATTCCTTTTGGGAGAAAAGATACTTCAAACTTTTTTGATCTGAGAATACCGTGAATTTTTCTCCGTAGAGATAATGTCTCCATATCTTCTGGGCGAAGATAAGAGTAGCAAGTTCTAAGTCGATTATTGGGTAATTCTCCTCATGCTGCTTCAACTGTCTTGAAGCATAGCATATCACCCTACCACGCTGCATTAAAACACATCCGAGGCCAATGCCTGATGCATCGGTGTAGACCTCCAAACAACCACCTTCAACGGGTAGTGCTAACACGGGTGCAGTAGTGAGATGTTTTTCAAGAGTCAGGAAACTCTCTTCACAATCAGTTAACCATATATAATGATTTTCTTTTCTTGTTAGCCTAGTCAGAGGAACGGTGATTTTTGAGAAATCTTTTATGAACTGCCAGTAATAACCAGCCAGACCAAGAAAGCTCCTAACTTCAGTCACGGTCATTGGTCTACTCCAGTTCTTGACGGCTTCAACCTTAGCAGGATCTACAGAGATACCCTCTTTTGAGATAATGTGTCCAAGGAATGAAACTTCTTTCAGCCAGAACTCACATTTGTTTAGCTTCGCATAGAGTTGATGTTCTCTTAATACTTGCAAAGCTATCCTTAAATATTTTCATGATCTTCTTGGGTCTTGGAGAATATAAGAATGTCATCAATGAAAATGACCACAAATTGGTCAAGATAAGGCCTGAAGACGTTGTTCATTAGTTGCATAAAAGTTGTAGGGGTGTTGGTTAACCCAAACGGCATAACCATGAACTCATAGTGCTCATATCTACTTCGAAATGCAGTCTTGTGGACTTCTTCATCTTTAATCCTCAATTGGTGATACCCAGACCTTAGGTATATTTTGGAGAAATATTCTGCTCCAAAGATCTGGTCGAACAGCTCATCGATGCACGGTAGTGGATATTTATTCTTGATTGTTAATTGGTTCAACTGCCGATAATCGATGTGCAGTCGGAGGGATCCATCCTTCTTTTTTACAAATAGAACTGATGCACCCCAAGGGGATGTGCTTGGCCTGATGAAACCCTTCTCCAATAATTCTTGCAGTTGCTTCTTCAACTCCTTAAGCTTAGTGGGGGACATCATGTAAGGAGCTTTAGAGACAGGTGCTGCTCTAAGAATTAGTTCAATGGAAAAGTTCACTTCCCTTGTGGGCGGTAAACCAGGTAGTTCAGAAGGAAAGACATCAGAAAATTCTTTTACAATGGGAATTTTCTCAATAATTATTTCTTTAGACTTGGTGATTACTACAAAAGCAAGGAAAGTTTCACGGCCTTGTAAAATGAGTTTAAAAGCGTGCAGAGATGAAATAAGGACAGGATGCTTCTGATATTTGATGCCATAGAAAGAGAATTTTGGGAGGTCAGGCTTGTAGAAAGAGATTGCCTATGGCGACAATTAATGTCAGCATAGTGTTCCGATAGTCAATCTATACCTAGGATTGCATCATAGCCTTCCATGTCTAGGCATATGAGGTTTACAGGAAGATTATGGCCTTCTATGGTTACCTCACTATTAGGGTAGTGATATTTGAGTTCAGTTACCAAACATAAAGGTGTAGTGATAGCTAGGTCCGAAGATAAAGGAACTGATGAAACATGTAAGGTTTTAGCGAAAGCAGTGGATATAAAAGAATGTGAAGCTCTAGTATCAAACAAGATAAAAGCTAGATGTGAATGAATTAAAATAGTACCTTCCACCATGTCTCCTTCTTTTGTGGGTTCATCGTCCATGACGGCATTTAGGTGACCTTGCCGCCTGCATCCTCTATCATTCTTGGATGGTTGCTCCTTTATAAGCAGGCAATCGGGCATGCAGTGCTCCCGGCTGGCACAAGACGACAAGCGTTAAGACGCTTCCAGCATTCCTCGACCGAGTGCCCAAACTTCTCACAAAAGGTGCAAGCCTCCATGACTTGCTTTTCTTTTTCTTTAACTCTTTTATTTTTGCCATTGTGAGATCTCTTTTTGTTATCGCGGGATTTGTAGGTTCCCGTGATGCTGAACTTGTCTTCTTTCCTCCCTCTCTTGCCATATTTGCGGCTAGAATCTTCACCCTTCCACTTGAATTTCTCCACCTTTTTAAGGGTCCTCTCGCATAAATGGGCCCTATGCACTATCTCCGAATAGGTTCAGATATTTTGCGGGCCTAGTTGCTTAACAAAAATTGGCCTTAATCCATCCATGAATCTATTGGTTTTTAGTAGCTCCGTACTGACCAGGTGTGGAGCATATGGTGCAAGCCTTGAGAATTGAAATTCGTATTCGGCCACGGACGACATTCCTTGCCTTAGGAAGGTAAATTCTGCCGCCTTCTTCTCTCGAACATGCTCCGAGAAATACTTCTCCCGAAAGAGCTCAAGGAACTCCTCCCAGCTGATTTGTTGATTTTAAAGATGAGCCGATGTGGCTTTCCACTACGTACGAGCATCTTTATTGAGTTGAAAGGTTGCTAGCAGGACCTTCTCTGGATCCGTGCATTGCATAACATTAAAAATATGGTCCATCTCATCTATCCAGTTCTCCGCCTCGTCTGGATTAGACAATCTAGAGAATTGAGGAGGGTTCATGCTTCAAAAATTACGGTGAAGATCACTCGTGCCAGCTCGCGCGCCTGCTTGTGCCACTATTTTAAGGGCCTGAGTAAGACCCACAGCAATTTGTTGCATGGCTTCCCATTTTGCTCGGTTCGCAGCCATTGGGAAAGTAAGGTGCCTGAGAAAACAAATAATTCGTTGTTTTCCTGAGAATTCTTGGGGGTTTAATCTAAAGGTTAATTCTTACTAGAGACTATCTTATCCCAGGCTCTACCCAATCTCACATGGGTTTGGAAAAATAAATCTTTCCTAGTTCATAGGTTGGAAATCCTTAGAACCTTGGACTTAACCTATGAATTGACATTTTCCTAGGACTTAATAAGCCTAGACGCTGATACCACCTTAACCGTCACGCCCCGAGATACATAAGTATAGCAAAAATAATTCAGGAACATGAACAGCCGGCAAAGTAAGCCTCGAGCTAGCAAGACAATCAGAGCGCTACACATACAACATCATAAACATTGTACGCAGTACCATATGACAAAAACCTCAACTTTATTGATCAGATAAATCAAAGTTTACAATGGATAATGACTCTTTGTAACAATATGACTCTCTAGACTCAAGAAAATATAAAATTACACTCAACTTCACCGCCTAATACAGTGAAGGTCTCTAATTAAAATAATAGACTCAATTTGACTCTATCCTGGCTTCTCTCGATCTTTACTCACTCTCGGACTCGCCACTTGAGTAGTCTGATTCTTACCCGCTAGAGTTTCCTGAAAAGATTGAAAAAGTAGGGAATGAGCACACTCGCCCAGTAGGTGTCTTCATGTCAACATGATGGCAAGTTTACAAGATTAACATTTTAGGTCTGGAAGATAAGATAAAGAGAATGCGATAAAATAGGCGAATAAAACCATAGTAAGTAACAAGATAGAAATGTAAAGAACGATATAATTTACAAGAATATATGATCATAGGAATATAAGTTGGCCGTTAAATCAAGCATGTAATATCACGAGATTGTATTTTCATAACCTTAGAAGGCTATGCACAAGAAAGTCATGTAACGAGAATGTACCAGCAAACATGTAAATTTAATAAGATTGCCTCGTGGATTTCACCCATTTATAAAAAAAGTACTCCCAGCGCAATGCGACACCAGTAATCATTATACCCCATGGTTAATAGTATATTTCCGGCCATCTGCCGAGGGGGATAGACTAGAGCCCTTGGACACCGTCCATGCCCACCATTGCATCTCAAGTTATAAATCAAGCTACTTTCACGAGAAATAACAATAAAGTTTGGCCAAGAAAGTAAAGCTCAACAATTCATTAAGGTGATAGTAAACAAGGTAAGAATGCACCAATACATTGATAAAGAGGTCAAGAATGAATTAATGGGACATCATGCTACGGGAGGAATCCGACAGTATAACAGTACCTTTCTTACTTTCATAATTCATTAATGACTTGTTAGACATAGTTGTGTGCCTTGCATATGGTTTGTTTTGATGATAACTAAACTTTATGTATATGGTTTTGTTGATAACCAAACTTTTTGTACGATTATGCATTCATGATCATGACTATGATTCATATGTTTCCGAATTTCACATGTTTCATGAAAAGACTTGCTTCATGCTATCATTGATGCATATCTGGTGTGTGGAGTCTTGAATGAATTGGCCTACTTCACTTGATCTCAAAAATGAGTGAAGTCTTGAACGAGCTTTCAAAATTAAGATTTTCTAGTGCATTTGTGAATGAGCTTTCAAATTGAGCTTAATGCATATTTTTGGTAATGATTCTGGAATTTGGCTTCATGATGTTCATTCAAACTGCATAAATCCATGGCTGCATGATCTTGACCTTTGGCTAAGGAAAGTTGAGTTCTTAAATGGTTTTTAAGGCTCAAACATGTTTAGATGTGTGGATTATGAAGTTGATTTTTAGTTGAGAAAAACTGGGGTTTCAAATGGTTCTATAGCATTGAATGAGTCCCTTACATATTCTTGGTGGAACTTAATTAATTGATTTTCACATTTGGTTGAATGATGATTTCACTTTTGTTATATACATGGATACGTGCTCTTGATTTTTGATTAGATAAAACTGAACTTTCTCTAAGGATTTATGAGCAAGCTAAATGTTTGAATACCTCATGCATATCATACATGTGTTTCGTTTGGGCTTTCATGATTATACTTCATGCAATTCTTACATGGACCATGTTTAAATATGGTTGAGTGAATGGCTAATTGGTCTTGAACTTTGGATTGAAAATATTGGGCTTAGTTTGTGATTTCATGTGTCATCTTCATGGATTTTTCATGATCCTTATTTCATATGTGAACCAATTGATTTAACTTATTTTTCATCATATAAATTCATAATTGAATGTTTGAATTCATTGGGTTGCATGTTAAGATCATTGAATCATCATTAAAAATCATTTTATAAAGTTTCAAGTTGAATGGGTCGACCCTCTCACTGAATGGGTCGACCCTTGGGCTGTACAATGGCCATTCAGAATCCATTCTACAAGTGGGTCGACCCATTCAGTGTTCTGGGAAAAATCAGAACACTGTCTGCAAGTGGGACGTCCCACTTGTTAGATGGGACGTCCCATCTGCGTTCGCAGCTCCGCGCGGGTTTTCCGTAAGCCACCAAAACCCATCCAAACGACCTTGGATTGGGCTGAAATTTTATCCCAATACCCCTAGGTTATTGATAGACATATTATGGTGTTTTTAACACATTTTGTGAGGGGTATAAGGGTCTTTTGATTTCTCTTATATATATACATATGTGACCTCCGAATTTGACAAGAAAAACCTATTGTGCTCATTATTTTCTATCTTGTAGGGGAAGAAAAGGGAGAAAGGAAGGACGAGCATTTCAAGGGAAGATTTGATCTACATCCATGGGTTTTTGAAGCTTGAGAAAGAAGAGAAAGAGGAGCAGAATGAAGAGAGGAACTAGATGATGTCAAAATCACGAGCAACGGTCGACATCGATTTGGAGATTCGAGGAGTTTGCAAAGGGGGATATTTTCTAGATCTTTATCTATCTATCTCTGATGTTTTTCTTGAGTCATATTTCAGTTTGAGCATGTCTAGCATATTTGCTTTGTTTATCTGAACTAAGAAATCGTGTCTGTGGACCGTCGGTGTACGGTCATGTCTTGAACCGTATCCGTACAGTTGTGAATTTATTGGGCTACGTGTTGCAGCACGTGTGTGTGTGTTTGATCCGTGGTCAGATTGTGTTGGAGACCATGTCTCCGTGTGTGTGTGTGCGGGCGTTGTCCCGTGTGGGTTTGGAGCGTCGCCTCCATTTTGGGAATTTATCCCCGAGTGAAGCCTTATCGGTTCAGTGAGGGGTGGACGTAGGGAGCCCGTCGTGGTCTCGAACCACCTTAAAAATCCCGTGTCTTATGATTTGCCTTTGTGGATGTGTGCTTAATCATCTAAATTGCTTGTATGTTCGAGTGAGTGTGGTGAGATTGAGAGAACTAGTTTATCTTGCTTAGTTAATCTATTCAATCTCCATTAAAGTTGTTAATTCCGCTGCGTAGGTTTTTAATTAGCCATCTAGTGTGGGGGATAATTCAACCCCCCTTCTTATCTGATCGCCTACCCCGGGACCAACAATTGGTATCAGAGCAAGACTCTGCTATTTCAAGATCTAACGACCTTCAGAGTGATCTTTGTAGGCGTGTTTGATTTGCATCATGTCTATTAGTTATATGTCTTCTCCTCCTCCATGTTTTAATGGTTCAAATTTTAATGAATGGATTTTGCACATAAGTCATCATGTTAAATCCATTGATCCCAAACTCTGGGATTTAGTTGAGCATGAGTCATATGGAATGCCTAGTGATGATTCTAAGTGGACTATAGTGTTAGTGTTGGTGTGCTACAAGCCAATTTAGGGTCAGGTAGACCCGATATATGTACGATCTTGTTCATAATTAATAAAGTGGTATTTGAGCATAAATATGTGATTATATATTACTTTACGATGTCCCTAGGATATGTGGTTGTAAAGTCAACTTGAGATGAGATCTTGATCATGAGACTGACTTTACATGGACATATACCTTAAATTGTTCCTAGTTTGAGGGTAATCACAAGGGGACTTTGATTACCTATTAAACCAGTACACATGATGTGTGACTGACCAGTCTCATGGTCATTGGTGCGGGGCACCAACACATATGTGTAGGTGTATGTCCTTGGAGGATGTACACTGAACTGATCCGCTATTAGATCTTCAGATGGTTGATTATACCTAATGTCAACTGAAGATCCAACAGTCTCAGTAGTATCATTGGTCCTTTGACCTGAGACATTGATCGGATCTTACACTAGGACTGTGAGGGTTTAATTACTTGGCTAAGTGACTTTAACCATAAGTCACGAATTACTGAGTCATTAACCATTTCAGGATACGTGTGAAGATCATCAATGGTCAAGAGGGGATCGCTCACTGTCGGGTATATATAAAACAGTTAATGGGTCATGACACTGACGCTCCATTAAATCCTTGGCCAGGGTCGTGTGAGTTCGTTTAGAACGAACGTCATACACTTTAAAGGAGGTCATGGTCAAATGGCACGATCATGGGGTTTGACAGAAACCATACCCTTGATCTAACCAGACTCATAGAATGAGCGAGGGATTATAGTGATGCGGCAACTGTAGACTTATAGGTACCAGACAGGCTGGTTTAAACCCGGTGTCCTTTAGGATCATGCGGATTTGCTTGACCCAACGTGATCAAAGGTTCGGAATGAATTAAACTATTATTCGACTCTAGTAGAAGCGAATAATAAGTTTAATTTACGGCCTCTAGCCAACAGATTTTTCATGTCATTCTCTCTCCTCCTGATCTCCCCCCTCCCGCTCCCCGCCCTCGAGTTTCCTCCCCCGTTTGCATTTTGATCCTGCCGTGGCTGGTGCCTTCAGGTGATGGCCGACCATGGGGGGGGGGGGGGGGGGGGGCTGCTGCCTCCCCCCTCCACCTTTCCTCCTGCCTCCCCCTTTGCGGTTCCCACCCTCGGTGGCCCTCCCGCGGTCATGCCTGCCTCAGTTCATTCCCGTCTTGCTGTGGAGGGCTTGGAAGTTGGCTCTCCTCAAGGCGGTGCTCATTGCTTGGCAGTTGGCTCTTCTCAAGGCGGTGCTCATTGCCCTGCTACTGGCCCACTTGCTTCTTTGGCACCGGTTGATCGCGTTCCCGGTGGTCCTGCTCCTCCATTTCCCGCCGACGATGCCTGCGGCTTTCAATCAGCCACTCTTCCTATCTCCGGTTGCCACATTTTTGCTCTCTCCCCCACACCACCTAACGAGGCCTCATCTCAACCGTCTATTATTCCCTCACTGCCCATGCTAGCGCCGGTTACTGGCCACATTACCAACCCTTCTTCCTCTCTCCTACCGTTGACTGGTCAACTCTCTGACGGGACAACATCCAAAAATGATGCTATGTTTTCTCTTGCGCCTGCTTGTGGGCTGCCATCCTCAGCTCCGGTGGCCTGCCTCGATGGACCTCCTGCCTCCACGGTGGTGCCGCCTGCTGCTCCTGGCACCCATGCTAGGGTACCGCCTCCGCAGGTGTATCTCGCGCCGCTTGCGGCCTCCCACCCTTCGGCCGGTGCCGCCGGATTGGCTCCCTCGCCTACACCTCCGTCTGGTGGCCCCCCATCAGCGTTTCCGCCCCTTGCTGCTCTCCCAAAGGTGGCCGGAGGCTGGCTCCTTGCGTCTTCTACGCAGGCTAGGCCGGCGGGGTTTGGCTCCTTTGCCGGCGGTGTAGGGGGCCCTCTTCATGCGTCCCTCACTTCTACCGTCGCCCCCTCCTTCTCGCAAGTGGTGCATAGCTCCTTCACGCCGCCGATTCTGCCTCTATCTGTCCACTCTCCGGCCACCACCGACTCCGGCGAGCTTGCGGTGTTCTTCTCACTGGAAGAAGTACAGCTGACATGCAGACCACTTGCCTTTGCCATCATCGCCAGAACTCCCAAAGGCCGGCCTCCTTTCGCTGACATCCGAGCTCACCTAGCCTAGCGTTTTCAGTTTAAGCAAGATTTCTTGCTCAGTGCCTTGGACCGTCGGCATCTTCTCCTCCGCTTCTCCAACCGGGAGGACTTCTTGCAGGTGCTTCTTAAGGAGTCTTTGCTGGTTCATGGCCTCCCCTTCTGGTTCTTCCAGTGATCACTTGACTTTTCGCCGGAGCATGATTCGCCGCTAGTTCCTGTTTGGATTGAGCTCCCGGCCCTCCCCGTCAACTTCTACCATGAAGCATCCATCCTCTCCATCGCTGGGAACCTCGGGCCGACCCTCAAGATTGATCGTAACACTCTTTGCATCACTCGTGCGCATGCTGCGAGGGTCTGTCTCCAACTCAACGTCTCCAAGAAATTCCCCAATCGTGTGTGGGTCGGCATTGGCGCTGGTGGTTTCTGGCAGCCGGTGGTCATCTCGGACCCCCCCCTCTTCTGCAATGCCTGCCGACGCCTCGGCCACCTTGGGGGGGACTGCAAGCACAAGCATCCTCCTCCACCACCTAGGGTGCCTGCTATCCCTATCTCTAGAGGACGAACCTGCCCTCCTGTCCCCTCTACGCCTCTGGGTCCCGTTTGGCGGCCCACGCATGCCACTGGCAGCCCCCCTGTGCCTGCTGGTCTGGCGCCCCCTTTGGACGGGCTTGGTGTCTTTGCTCGTCATGATGCTTCTGGGACTGTGAGTGCCTCCCTCCCGGTCTCTGCCGTGGAAGCCCCGGCTACGGTTCATCCCCCTGCTTTGGCAAAGGATGTGGGACTCCAGCTTGGCTGCAGTCAACCACCTCCTCCCACTGCCGGCGTCACCCTCTCGCCGGGACCGTCGCCACTGCAACCTGGGACTGCTGATCTGCCTTGCTCCCCCTCCCTTGCAGTGGGGCTGTTGCTTTCTCCTCCTACCTCTACGATCGATGGCCTCCCCGCTCGACCGGTTGCCACCTTCGACAGCCACCATGCAAGTGGGCCCAGCGCGTCCACGGTGGCTCTTCCTCCTCCTATGACCATCGCGGTAGCGAGTTCCTCACCTATGGCTGCTCCTCGTCCGGGCTCAGACACAGGGCCTACAGGGCATCTGGGCGCACCACCTTCTCCCTCCCGTGGCCTTGCCTCCGTGGGGACTAGTGTCCTTGCCACTTCTCCTTCGGTGCCTCTGCCTGTGGTGTCTCACCTCCCTGCTCCTCAAGCTGCGGACTGTAGGGAGGGTCCTGCTCGTCCTTGCTCCATTACGTTCGAGGCTAGTCTGGGCCCCAAGGATCCTTCTATCGCTCCAATAGCCACCACCGTGCCTTGCCTGGAGCCGTTCCTACGTCTTCCTACTGCACATGCCCTTTTTGTTGGCCTTTGCCCTCCGGCTGAGGTTCGTCAAGGCATTCAGTCTCCTCCGACTGTGGGCATCGCGACCTCCCCCGCGACAGTTCAGCCTTCCGGGAAGGGCGATCCCCTTCCGTGCTCAGATGCACCCGCGGCTGTCCCTCCTGCTGCCAAGGTTTCTGATAAGTGTCCATTTCTTATGACAATTCATTGCATGTATACCATTTTATGTTCACATAATTAGGTAATTATGCATATTTCATAGTTAACCTCAACTCCGCATTTAAATTGGAGCTTTCACGTAAATTGATTAATTCGATTGTCTTATTTAATAATAAATTAAAGTTGAGGACCATAAACATTAATTCTCCATTACATAATCATGAGCATTTGAGATTGATATGCACATTGTGGTAATTTTTATGGACTAAAGTGCAATTATGTGTGTGTAGGACACCGAAGGTAATTACAAAAGAAGCCGGGGGCAAAAGGGTCATCACCATTTTGACCAAGTCAAATAAAGAATTCAAATTATTTTGGTTGGAGGGAAAGGAAAGTTCAAAATTTCGAATTCAAAGTTTGAAAAGGAGGAATCCAAACTTTAAGTTTGGAAAGGAGGAAAAGGACATTCAAAGTTTGAATTAAAGGAGAGACATGATGAGCCTTGGGAAATGGGGTGCCTAAAGTCCAAGAAAGGGGGTGCCCACCTACTTTTACTCTTCCCCATGCATCATATTCCATTTGAATCTCAGCCATTCATCTCCTTTTGATATAATCTCCACCCTCTATCTACCAAACTTTCCCTATAAATAGCCCATGGTAAGGAGGAGGAAAGGAGTCTTTTTTTTTTAGCAATCTTTCACTCTCCCTCTTTCTCTCCTAACCTTAGGCCTCCAGTTTCTCCCATGTAAGTTCATTTTCTCCTTTTATGTTCTTAATAAAAGTTCTTCATTTTTAAGTCCTCTACAATTTCTTCTTCTTGCTCAACTTCTAATTCCTTCTGGTTTTCAAGATATTTCGTATTTTTCACTGTGCTATCATGTTCATCTGCGACCCAGTATTATTCTCTGTTCTTTCCCTTATTTCTCCCTCTTCTAGTCATTTTCTGCTCTTACTGTCTTCATGAAAGTTCTTGGTTTTTACGTGTTCTACAACTTCTTCTTCTTGCTCATCTTCTAATTCCTTCTGGTTTTGAAGCTATTTCTCGTTTTTCAACTTGCTGTCCTGTGATTTCACTGTTCATCCGAGGTGCTAGCTTCGGTTATGTCTCCATTTTGAAGCTCTTCTGCTCTTCTTTTCTATCTGAGTTCTTCATCAAAGTTCTTCCTATCTCCCTCCTCTTCAACTTCTTCTTCTTGGGCATCCCCTAATTCCTCTTGGGTTCAAAGTTATTCACCCTCCAAAGGCAGCTTCAACAACAAAGGCGACTTCCTCCCGGTGTACACGGTGATCTCTTTCAAGGCGGAGCGATCCTCTCCAAAGCTCGGCGAGGAGGAGACGACGGCGTCATCACCATTGCTACTACTATCTTCATATCTCAGGCCCCTCTTTTTGTCATTACTTTTATGTTATGTTACTTCATTGTAATCTTGTCACCTCTTTGTTGTAAGCTTGTCTTGCACTTCATGTACCTTTTCTTTTAAGTTAATGAAGAGAGTTGTTCTTTTGATCTAGTTCTTGATCTTCTTCCATCTCTACCCCCTTCTTCTATCTCTTCTTTTCACTTCATGCAATTAATTTCTATAGCATAGGCGCATAATCATAGGTGTTTTTAATTAAGTGTTAGAATCGTTCTTTGTTTCATCATTTTTCTTCAAACAATCAAATCATAAATATTTTCCAAAGGAGTCCAAAGTTTTTAACTCTAAAAATCTCTTCTTCCTTGTGGATTCGACCCGTGCTTGTCTTAATACTACATTCTCTTTTGATCATTTTGTGTGAGTTCGGTTTCAAGATTGTTAGCGCGCGTGTTTTAAACGACAAACTTTCGCGTTATCAATTTTTGGCGCCGTTGCCGGGGAGGAATGATGATTTTTGATTTAAGAACTTTGTTTTCCTTGTGTATATAGTGTACTAATAAAGCTCTCTTTTCTTTTTTTTTACAGGTTAAAAAAATCAGAAAAAAAAAGAGGTAAGTTTGTATTTCTTTCTTTCATTTTTTTTGTCATTTCATTTCAAAAAAAAAAGGAACGGGGGAACGCTTTTCAAGTAAGTATCCAAACTTTTCCTCTTTCATTTCAATTTCATTTCTCTACATTTCATATCTTGTGGTTAGATAGGTTCATTAAATAAAAACAAAAAAAAAAGCATCACTTGAACTTCAATAAAAATGTTCATTGCAAGAGTAGAACCCATACTTCCATGTTTTAGGTCATGCATCATTTAGGATAGAATTTATTTTTCCTTGTTGTTTAATTATTGTTGATTGCATTATTGAAGATTGCGGGAGGCAAGGTGAGTACTCTAATTTTTTTCAAAAGCATGCTCATGCATTTCCATGCTTGCATAGAATCCCTTGTTTGAACTTGGTTTGTTGCATATCATTTCTAAAATATTCTAAGGGCAACACCCATAAACAAGATAAGGTGGGGATTTCATCACCCTTCCTTAGCCCACAAACCATAATTTCCTTACATCTTTGCATCACCTAGACCTTAAATAAAATTCAGTAGACATTGGCCCTAGGTTCACACTGTGGTTCTTGTGTTATTTGGGCTTACCCTCTTGTGAAAACCGGTGCCTAAGGCAAGACGGTCGGACGGCAAACGCCTTAAGCGGGCTAGTGGTTTGGCATAATTAGGTCCCTACGAAAGTAGGGGGAACCTCCCACTTCCCCACCCCTTACCTGGCCGGTGGAAACATTGAGGGTGAACTTAAGTTTCACTTTAATCATTTTGTGAAACCCAATTTATAGGTCTAGGTCACATCTAGGTCATTAGGAAATTTGTGTGATAACTTATTTGTGATTGCATAAAAAAATTTAAAATAAAAAAAATCAAAAAAAAATTCTCCTCTTCTCTTTCTTCGTCCTATTTTGCATCAAAAAAAAAATAATAAACAAAAAAAAATCATCATAAAAAAATCTTTCATTTCTCTCTCGTCCTAGTTAATGCAAGGTAGAAGATCTCAACATCCAAACCTACTAGGACCCATTCAAGAAATTGAGAGAGTCTTGTATCCAGGGAACGATCTCCAACAAGATCTCATGGCCGAAAATCAAGGACCTCACCACCAAAATCTTATGGCCGGAAATCCCAATCCTCCAAAGCAAATGAAGGATTATTTCATTCCCAACCAATATCAACCTCCATCTTGCATTTACATTCCTCAAAATCAAGCCATCCATTATGAGATCAAGTCAAGCACAATTCAAATGCTCCCCTCATTTTATGGAAATACCAATGAGGACCCCTACAAGCACATTGATGAATTTTTGGAAATTTGTTCCACGGTAAAAATCAAAATTTCTCGGATGATGCCCTTAGATTGACCCTCTTTCCATTCTCTCTTAAGGATAAGGCTAAATATTGGTTAGGCACTATAGGGAAGCCAATGAGAACTTGGGCCGAGATGCAACAAGAATTTTTGAAGAAGTTCTACCCTATAGGCCGCACCAATACCATGAGAAGGGCAATCACGGGTTTTACCCAAACTCCAGGGGAACAAATGCATGAGTCATGGGAAAGACTCAAGGAATTGCTTAGGAAGTGCCCTCACCATGGGTTGTCCAAATGGCAAATAGTCCAAGCTTTTTATGAGGGTCTATCCGATCAATTTAGACAAATGGTAGATGCATCATGTGGAGGGGCATTCATGAGCAAAAGTGAGGATGAGGCGTATGATTTGTTCGAAATGCTTAGTGAGAATTCTATCAATCATGCTTCTTTATCATCCTATGAGAGATCCATTGGGCCCTCCAAGCGGGCCGGATTATATGAGGTCAAGGCCCGGGGTGATTTTGAACCAAGATTGGACATAAGTCTCATCACTCAAAAGTTGGATAAAGTAGAGAGTCTGACTCAAAAGTTAGACCAACTCTTGACTTTGAAAGACCCTTCTTGCCAACCATCATCCCATTCCTTCTCGGGTCAATCTGTCACTCCACATGAGGCATGCACTCTATGTGCAAGCCCATCCCATCACATCACGGAGTGTCCAACTGCGGCTCAATTACCCCCTGCCATCCAGGAGCAAGTCTTTGCAGCCCAAGGATTCTCTAAGCCCAATAATGACCCATTTTCAAACACATACAATCCGGGCTGGAGGAATCACCCGAACTTTTCTTGGAAATCCCAACAATCTCTACCTCAAGCAACCAACCCCTCTATTCATCAAGCCCAAAAGCAGTCCATGCAAAGTCAATTTCAAACCCAACCCAACAACTTCAATCCATTTGGTAGAGGTCCACAAGCTCAATTCCTTCCTATGGGCTATTCACATTTTCAATCTAATCAAGGTCAACCCACTTACCAACCTCCGCCTCAATCCAACTTTGAAGATAAATTCAATCAACTCCAACAAATCATCTTGAATCAACAACAATCAATTTCCAAGTTGGAAAGTCAAATAGGACAATTGGCGGAAGCTACAATGAGAAGAGAAGTGGGTCAACTTCCAAGTCAACCCGTGGCCAACCCAAGAAACCAACCCCCGGGTTTTCCTCCACAATCGGGCCTCCTACCTCAACCCATCCCACAAGCCCAACCTAAAGGCCCACAATTTGAAAATGTAAAGGCTATTTCAACTTTGAGGAGTGGGAAGGTGTTAGATGACCCATACAAGGATGGAAAGGAGTTGAAAGATTCCATGGAAAAGAATCAAGATAATGAGGATGCAAGTAAGGAGGATTGCACTCAAGATAAGTTGGGGGGAGATCCTAAAGGGAAAGGAAAGGCCCATGAAGATCCAAATTTCTATCAACCTAAGGTCCCCTTTCCTAATGCCCTAGAACCCAAGCCCACTAAGACTAGGCCTACCCAAAATGAGGAATTCATGGAACTCTTTTCACAAGTTCACATCAATATTCCACTCCTAGATGCCATAAAACATGTTCCAGCCTACGCCAAATTTCTCAAAGAGCTTTGCACTCCAAGAAGAGGGCCCAAGTCGACCCCTAAGAAAATTTGGCTCTCCGAGGATGTTAGTGCGGTCTTGATGAACAATCTCCCTAGAAAGTTGAAGGATCCCGGTGCTCCCCTCATCTCATGTGATATAGGTGGTGTAACCTTTGACCGAGCCCTCCTCGACTTAGGAGCTAGTGTCAACCTTTTACCCACCTCTGTTTATGATCAATTTGACATAGGAGAACTCAAGCCAACCCCCGTCATTCTTCAACTGGCCGATCGCTCAGTTAAGACCCCTCGAGGTTTAATAGAGGATGTGATTGTGAAAGTCCATGATTGCTACTTCCCCGTTGATTTTCTCATTCTTGACATGGCCTCCTCCTCGGAGCTAAGTCACACACCAATAATCTTAGGCCGCCCATTCCTTGCTACTGCCAAAGCCAACATTAATTGTGCTACGGGGACGATGGACATCTCATTCGGAGGTCAAAAAGTTTCTCTCAATGTGTTCAAAGCCTCCCAATATTTGGACCTAGATGAAGAATGTCACTTCATAGACATCTATGATGAAATTATTGAGGACGATCTGGGCATGGGTCAAATAAGGGAGGTCAATGCTCTTCAAGATTCCCCACATCATAGTAGCAGTTGGCATAAGGTTGAACCACTTCCAGCTTTGCAAGATGAACCAGCCCTTCCATCACTTGAAAGCCCTCCTAAGCTTGAGCTTAAGCCCCTTCCGGACTCCCTCAAATATGCATTCCTAGGCCCCGATCAAACCCTTCCTGTTATCTTAGCTTCCAATCTTACCCCTACCCAAGAAACACTTCTCCTAGAAGTCCTTAGGACTCACAAGGGTGCCATAGGTTGGACAGTGGCCGATCTTAAGGGGATAAGTCCGTCTATTTGCATGCATCACATTTACATAGAGGACAACGCCAAACCTAGTCGGGAAATGCAAAGAAGGTTGAACCCAAACATGAAGGAGGTGGTGAAGAAGGAGGTTGTCAAATGGCTCGATGCGGGAATTATTTATCCTATATCGGATAGCCAATGGGTGAGTCCCACTCAAGTGGTTCCTAAGAAATCGGGACTCACCGTGGTCCAAAATGAACAAGGAGAAGATGTGCCCACTAGGCCCACCACGGGATGGAGAGTGTGCATTGATTATAGGAAACTCAATGCCATGACCAAAAAGGACCATTTTCCACTCCCCTTTATTGACCAAATTCTGGAGAAATTGGCAGGCCAAAGATATTTTTGTTTCCTAGATGGATATTCTGGGTACAATCAAGTGGCCATTTATCCAGAAGACCAAGAGAAGACCACATTCACTTGCCCATATGGAACATTTGCCTTTCGGAGAATGCCATTCGGTCTTTGCAACGCACCGGCCACTTTTCAAAGGTGCATGATGGCCATTTTCTCCGATATGGTAGGAGAATTCTTGGAGATCTTTATGGATGATTTTTCTGTGTTTGGGGAGTCATTTGAAAATTGCTTAGAAAATTTGAAGAAAGTGCTTGCAAGATGTATTGAAACAAACCTTGTTCTTAGTTGGGAAAAGAGCCACTTCATGGTTCAAGAGGGCATAGTCTTGGGCCACATTGTGTCTGAACGTGGTATAGAGGTAGACAAGGCAAAAATTGACCTCATTTCTAATCTCCCTCCTCCAACCTCGGTGAAGCAAATCCGTTCATTCCTTGGCCATGCCGGCTTCTACCGCCGGTTCATCAGCAACTTTTCTAAGATTGCCCGCCCGTTAACTCTTCTCTTGGCCAAAGATGCCCCATTCCATCTAGATGATGCTTGCTTAAGGGCTTTTAATACCCTTAAAGAGACTTTGACCAAGGCACCCATTCTCCGATCTCCCAATTGGTCTTTACCTTTTGAAATCATGTGTGATGCCTCCGACTATGCTATCGGGGCAGTTCTAGGCCAAAGAATTGACAAGTGTCCGGTGGTGATATATTATGCAAGTCGCACCCTCGCTGATGCTCAGCTTAACTACACCACCACAGAAAAGGAGCTGTTAGCTGTTGTCTTTGCCCTTGAAAATTTTCGATCATATCTCTTAGGGGCAAAAGTCATTGTGTACTCTGATCACTCAGCTCTCAAATATTTGTTCTCCAAGAAGGATGCCAAGCCTAGACTCATTAGGTGGATCCTCTTACTCCAAGAATTCGATCTTGAGATCCGTGATAAAAAAGGTTCTGAGAATAAAGTTGCCGATCATCTTTCTCGGATTCTCACAACTGATAATGCTCTTTTGCATGATTCATTTCCAGATGAACACCTCTTGTCCATCACCCATAGTCAAGTCCCATGGTTTGCAGACATTGTCAACTACTTAGCTGTGGGACAAATTCCTAATGGGTGGTCTAAACATGAAAAAGAACATTTCTTTGCCAAAATCAAGCACTATTTCTGGGAAGATCCTGAATTGTTCCACATGGGTCCGGATCAAATAATTAGAAGGTGTGTCCCCGAGGAGGAACAACAAAGCGTTCTGAACTTTTGTCACACTTTAGGTTGTGGGGGACACTTTGCGGGAAAGAAAACAGCCGCTAAAGTGTTACAAAGTGGATTCTTCTGGCCCACTCTCTTCAAAGATGCCTATGAATTTAGCAAGACTTGTCTTAGGTGTCAAGCCATTGGAAACATGAGCAAACGGGATATGATGCCACTCAACCCCATTCTAGTGGTCGAAATCTTTGATGTTTGGGGAATTGATTTTATGGGGCCCTTTCCGCCATCATTCGGACATGAGTACATTCTTGTGGCAGTCGACTATGTGTCTAAATGGATTGAAGCCATTGCCACCCGAACTAATGATCACAAAGTTGTCATGAAGTTTGTCCGAAAGAATATATTTTCAAGGTTCGGGTGTCCGAGGGCGATCATTAGCGATGGAGGTTCTCATTTCACTCATGCCCAATTCCGAGCTCTTCTAGGGAAATATGGGATAACTCATAAGATTGCCACCCCCTATCACCCCCAAACAAGTGGTCAAGTGGAGACATCCAATAGGGAGATCAAAAACATCCTACAGAAATCTGTTAGGCCCGATAGGAAGGATTGGTCCGAAAGATTGGATGACGCTCTTTGGGCCTATCGGACAGCATACAAAACCCCCATTGGAATGTCTCCATATAGGTTAATCTTTGGAAAAGCTTGCCACCTACCCGTTGAGCTTGAGCATAGGGCCTATTGGGCTATTAAGCAGTTCAATTTTGACTTAGCCCAAGCTGGATCTCATAGGGCCCTACAACTAAATGAGTTGGAGGAGTTGAGGAATGAAGCCTATGAAAATGCCAAGATTTACAAAGCCAAGACCAAAGCTTTCCATGATAAACACATTGTGAGAAAATCATTTCAACCTGATCAAAAAGTTTGGCTCTTTAATTCAAGGTTGCGCTTATTCCCCGGAAAATTAAAGTCTAGATGGGATGGACCATTTGTTGTGCTCAAAGCCTTTGATCATGGTGCTGTTAAAATTCTAGATCCTAAAAATGGTCAAATTTTCACTGTCAATGGTCAGCGTCTCAAACTCTACTTGGAGAACACACAACTTCCATCAAAGGAATCAATCCCACTGAGTGACCCATGATAAATACAAGAATGTTGTCTGGCTGAAGACGTTAAACTTAGCGCTTGTTGGGAGGCAACCCAACCATTTCTCTTCAAAAATCTAGTAAGTCATTTTCATTTATGTTTGTAGGAGCTGGAAGAAGTCGTTCGTAAAACTGCCTGCCAAAATAGCCACGTCTACGCACCCCAGGTTGTACCTTTCCTTCCCAAACATTCATGTATGCATTGTCTTGTTCATATATTCTACATGCCATTGAGGACAATGTCATTCAAGTTGGGGGGAGAGAAATATTTTCATGATGCATATAGTTCTGTCTTGCATGTCATCATAAAAAGATGTAAACCCCATTTTGAGTTTCATGAGTCATGCTTAAATTAAAAGTAATTCTAGAATAGAAAAGGCTAGGGAGAAGGATGATGGAAAATTTAGTCAATCTAGCCATGGAAACTGATGTAAGAATCTCTTTAAAGTTCATGTGCACTAAAAAAAAAAAATTTACATTACACACTAATGAAACAAGCAAGACAAGCCCTCTGCTATTTTAGGTATATTGTCTGATATTCTGCACTTCTTAAGAAACGAGATCTTTATACAAAGCTTTCTGCCAAATTGTCTATCAAATAAGTGCAATGGCACTATAAAAAAAAAAGAAGAAGAAAAAAAACACCATGAAAAATGCCCCTAATCTTAGTAATCGGGCCTACTTCACCTAAGACGTGTTGAGGTTCGCGTAAAACGGAAAAGGGAACCTGGATCTGTGAAACTGTGCCTGCTTCTCCTAAGGCAAGAGTCGAGATTCACGTTGAGCAGTGAAAGGTAGTGTAGCATCATGTGTGGTATAAAAGATCCCAAAGGGACAAAATAATAAGGCAGACAAAAAGCTAATATACTTAATGCTCTGATCTAAGAGGTGCAGGGTTGAAAGGCATTTGCTTGGAATAGCGAATGGGGGATGCAATTGTCTAAGCTGTGGATTTGGTAGTTACACATGCACAAGTGCTATTGAGCTTTAATTTGTATTCTTAATCATGTACTATTAAGTTCCTACATAAGGCTAGTGCGCATTGATGATTCCAGATTCCTAATCTTTGGTTGATTCTATGAAGGGATAACTGGACATGAGAGCATGAATTTTGCAAACTCTTGTTAGTCCTAAAATTTAATTTATTGGCATTGCTAAGGGACTAGCAATGAGTAAGTTAGGGGGTGTGATAAGTGTCCATTTCTTATGACAATTCATTGCATGTACACCATTTTATGTGCACATAATTAGGTAATTATGCATATTTCATAGTTAACCTCAACTCCGCATTTAAATTGGAGCTTTCACGTAAATTGATTAATTCGATTGTCTTATTTAATAATAAATTAAAGTTGAGGACCATGAGCATTAATTCTCCATTACATAATCATGAGCATTTGAGATTGATGTGCACATTGTGGTAATTTTTATGGACTAAAGTGTAATTATGTGTGTGTAGGACACCGAAGGTAATTACAAAAGAAGCCGGGGGCAAAAGGGTCATCACCATTTTGACCAAGTCAAATAAAGAATTCAAATTATTTTGGTTGGAGGGAAAGGAAAGTTAAAATTTGAATTCAAAGTTTGAAAAGGAGGAATCCAAACTTTAAGTTTGGAAAGGAGGAAAAGGACATTCAAAGTTTGAATTAAAGGAGAGACATGATGAGCCTTGGGAAATGGGGTGCCTAAAGTCCAAGAAAGGGGGTGCCCACCTACTTTTACTCTTCCCCATGCATCATATTCTATTTGAATCTCAGCCATTCATCTCTTTTTGATATAATCTCCAACATCTATCTACCAAACTTTTCCTATAAATAGCCCATGGTAAGGAGGAGGAAAGCAGTCTTTTTTTTTAGCAATCTTTCACTCTCCTTCTTTCTCTCCTAACCTTAGGCCTCCGGTTTCTCCCATGTAAGTTCGTTTTCTCCTTTTGTGTTCTTCATAAACGTTCTTCATTTCTAAGTCCTCTACAATTTATTCTTCTTGCTCAACTTCTAATTCCTTCTGGTTTTCAAGATATTTCATATTTTTCACTGTGCTATCCTGTTCATCTGCGACCCAGTATTATTCTCTGTTCTTTCCCTTATTTCTCCCTCTTCTAGTCATTTTCTGCTCTTACTATCTTCATGAAAGTTCTTAGTTTTTACGTGTTCTACAACTTCTTCGTCTTGCTCATCTTCTAATTCCTTCTGGTTTTGAAGCTATTTCTCATTTTTCAACTTGCTGTCCTGTGATTTCACTGTTCATCCGAGGTGCTAGGTTCGGTTATGTCTCCATTTTGAAGCTCTTCTGCTCTTCTTTTCTATCTGGGTTCTTCATCAAAGTTCTTCCTATCTCCCTCCTCTTCAACTTATTCTTCTTGGGCATCCCCTAATTCCTCTTGGGTTCAAAGTTATTCACCCTCCAAAGGCAGCTTCAACAACAAAGGCGACTTCCTCCCGATGTACACGGTGATCTCTTTCAAGGCGGAGCGATCCTCTCCAAAGCTCGGCGAGGAGGAGACGACGGCGTCATCACCATTGCTACTACTATCTTCATATCTCAGGCCCCTCTTTTTGTCATTACTTTTATGTTATGTTACTTCATTGTAATCTTGTCACCTCTTTGTTGTAAGCTTGTCTTGCACTTCATGTACCTTTTCTTTTAAGTTAATGAAGAGAGTTATTCTTTTGATCTAGTTCTTGATCTTCTTCCATCTCTACCCCCTTCTTCTATCTCTTCTTTTCACTTCATGCAATTAATTTCTATAGCATAGGCGCATAATCATAGGTGTTTTTAATTAAGTGTTAGAATCGTTCTTTGTTTCATCATTTTTCTTCAAACAATCAAATCAAAAATATTTTCCAAAGGAGTCCAAAGTTTTTAACTCTAAAAATCTCTTCTTCGTTGTGGATTCGACCCGTGCTTGTCCTAATACTACATTCTCTTTTGATCATTTTGTGCGAGTTCGGTTTTAAGATTGTTAGCACGCGTGTTTTAAACGATAAACTTTCGCGTTATCAGTTTCCACCTCGTCTGATGGCTCCAAGCTTCCTGCGGCCACTCCTCCTCACGGGTCAGCCCCACCCTTTTCCGCTTCGGGCTCGGTCAATGCCTCTCCTATGGCGGTTGTGCTCGGAAGCTCTGACCCTGTGGATGCTTCTCTCTTTGCCGGCGATTCTTCGGGCTGCATTGAATCCATCAGCACCTCTTGCTTTGGACCATCTGTAGTGCTTATTCCCTCTGCTCCTCCTGCCTCTGTCTTTGAGGCGAGTGGCTCTTCTGATTGCACTGCTACGACCCAGGATGGGATGTGCCTCCCGGCCCCTCCTCCTGTAGGTTCGGTATCCCTGCCCGCGGAAGGTGCTCCTCCTACATGCCCCCGTTCGTCCGAGGAGGCTCCACTACCGGTTGCCTTGTCTTCACATGTCCAGGTGGCTTGTCGAGCCGCCACTGCTTCGATGGCCCTCGGCCTCCAGGCACCGGATGCTCAGGCCCAAGGCGGGCCCCCGTTGCCTCCTGCTGGTCTCAATGTTGCTGCTAAGGCTTGGTTCCCAGGGCTGCAGCCCTCTTCCAAGGTGGGTGGGCCGGCCGGTCCGGTGCCACCTTCCTCCTCTACAACGTCTTCCCCCCGCCTCTCCTTTGCTCAAGCACTGGAGAAGAAAATCAACCGGGAACCGCCCATTCCGTTTGTTGTCTCCACCCTGCCTACTGTTCCAATACGTCCCGCATGCACCTTGCCAACAGCGGGCCTTGCCTCTGGTATCAAGTTACCTTAACTTCAAGTTCTATCTTTCCCCGGGCTTGAGCCGGCGTCGGGCTTCACAGATTTTACGGCGGCTCATGCGGCCTTCGTTGGCAACCCTGTACTGGACCGTTCGCCGATGGGCTCGAGGTCGGAGCGCGACGCCCCACGGCGTTCCTACCGGCGCTCCAACTCCACTTCCTCTTCGCGCGATCGGCTATGTGTTTTCGAGGAGGCTCCTCCTCCTCCCCGTCGCTCACTTCCTCTCTAGTCAGCTTCTGCGGCACTCCACCAGCCGGTCCACTCTTCCCTCTCCAAGGAGCTCGATCATGATGGCTCGGACCTTGACCCTCTTGGATCGCCAGGTTCCCCAGTCTGTCTGCGCGGAATCCGTTTGACGTTCTCCTCTGACTCTGAAGGGGTGTTCGATGAAGATTCTATCTTGTTGGGGCTGTGATTTTCTTTTGGCTTTGGGTTTCTTGGTGCTGCTCCTTGCCCCGTCTTGGTCTTTCTTGGCCTCTTCCTCTTTGGGCCCTTTGGCCTTGTACTTGCCTTGCCCTCTTGGGCGTCTTTCCCTTCCCCTCCCTCTGTCCCCCTTTCCTGTTACTGCTTTCCTTGATGAAAACGTTTGTCTGGCGGTCGGGGTAGTGTGTTTATCCTCTTCCGAAATGAAGGGATGAACCCCCTCCGCTCTCTACCACCTTGCAGGGATTGACTTGAGTTAAAAAAAAATAAGTTTAATTTACTTCTAATTAGGAATTAGAAGTTAATGGGCCTTAAACTAGAGTGACTATGGGCCTAGAGGATCACACACAATGGATTCTTGGGTGACGGATTATTATTGTACAAATGTATATATTAATTTCCTTTAATTCCTTTTGGAAAGGTATATAAAAGGGCTTAATATATATGTACAATAATGGGAAGGACATATATATAATTTTGGTCCTTTAGAGTTCTTTTAGAAATGGCCAAATCCTATATATATGGATGCTACGAGAGCTTCTCTCCATCTTGGCCTAATCAAGCATTAAGGCAAGGGAAGAGAGATTAACTCTCCCCCCTTCCTCCCTCTTGCTCTCTCTCTCACCAGAAAAGGGTACCGTAGGGAAGATCGTGGTTGGGCAACGCCGTCGCTGCGCGAGGGTCCGTGTGGATCTGCTCTAGAGGTCGTTCATCTGTGTGGCTTGGTATTCGCGGTATTCTGCATCGGACACTGCGGGCAGCATCGTTCCGCGCAAGGTATAAACACGCAACCCGTAGTTAGGGGTTGGGGTTATTAATGCATCGATCAGAACGCCAACTTGGCTCTGATACCACTGTTGGCGGCGCCCGCCACGCGGGTCAGCGCCCGCGGGTGGGCGCTGTCCGCGGGTGTCGACAATATCTTTTTTAAAATTTTTTAAAAATTTGTGTTTATTAATTTATTAAGCCTATATATTTATATAAATACTCATTAAATTAATTCAATTATTATCTCAAATATTAATTACCTTATCTCAATAGAAAAATTCTAATGTTAAATTTTATTTAACTTTGGAATTTACCGAGGTGAGATAATTATTATTTACCTTGAGATAAAATGGTAATAATTGAAGTTACTTTAGTAAAATTTAATTTTTAAAATTTTTAATTATTAGATAATTAAGAAATTCATAATTTGAATTTTATTGAAGTTAAATGTATAAAATTCAAATATTTGAAAATTTTAATTATTAGATAATTGTTAAATTTAAATTTTAAATTTTAGAAAATTGATAATTGAGGATAATTGCATTATTTAAATTTACTTTCAAATAAAATTATTGAATAATTAGTTTGAATTTAAATTTAAATAATTATCACATTTTTTAAATTTTAATTTTAAAATTGATTATTAGATAATTAAATTTGAATTTAAATTTAAATAATTATCTCAATTATCTGACTTATTTGAATCAGATTCAAACATGCTTGCCCCTATTAGAAATGATGGTTCTTTACGTGATTTGCTTTATTTACCTTGCATTGGCTTGCTTATGTGTTTAATTTTACTTAATCCTGCTTCGATTTTTAAAATTAAACAAAGCTAGCCTATTTTTGTTTACACATCCCATTTTTAAATCCAAAAAGTAAGGATTATTTTCAGAAATAACCCTTGATTGATTTTACATGAATGGGTTGGCAAGTGATCATGGACTTGGTTAATGTAATTAATTGGGGTCTGCGAACCTCCTTTCTCTCTCTGTTAAAATTCCTATGTACTTCTATCTCCCTTATAGTTGTACTCGCCCTAAAGGCTGCTGAAATTTTAGTGACGTGTAATTTATATTTCGCCGGCCTGCGTGCCGTGTAAAAGTTGTAATTAATGCGGCGTAGGAGTTTGAAAGCGCGGAGTACACCCGACAAGGATGATCCAGCTGCTTAAGAAGTGGGCCGGATGTCTTAGTTACATTAGGAATAAAGTCCATGATCACTTGCGATTTAATTTTACATTGGATGCATTTACTTTGTGCAAACTACTAGGTACGGTAAATATATTAGATATATTTATATTACCACTTAGGGTGAGATCAAGATAAAATCAAATTCCCTCGCGATTTAATTTTAGATCAGGTAAACGTGGCCCTAGGAGTCGTCGTGGCCCTCCATCATTATGGGGTTAATGAACGTCTTTAATTCATGGATTTGTTGTGCATTCCACAAGGTTCATGTGATTGGAGGCGGGATGTAACCCCAAGGTTAGGCCTCAATGGGGTGAGGAATTGAACCCGACCTTGTTGTACTTTCCACAAGGGTCGGATCATGAACTCATTGCTATATCGTAATGGTGGTTAGATCTAACCGAGGGTATCCCTTGTTGTGCTTTCCACAAGGGGATGATTTCTCGGGGGCCGAATATTGGATATTGCATTAGATGCAAGTGCCTGTTGACTGCCCTTGAGATGGTGTATGGCTTGTTGTGCTTTCCACAAGGTCATACTTCAGTCTCGTTGGGATTTTGACCCACTAGGATGATCTCGCTGATCTCCCGTTCTATATACTGAGGGTTATATAGTTCGATCGAAAAATAGTGGAACTAACTAAGATAGAAAATCACATCTAAGTTAGAATTTGAACACATGCTAAGTTGTCATTTATTTCTTATCCAGATTATAATGTCATCGTCCAACCCCCTCCGCGGCATCTTGGATGCCAACAGACTGACTGGACCGAACTACTCGGATTGGCTGCATAATTTAGGCATAGTCCTCACCGCCGAAAAATAGTTTACGTGTTGGACACGGTTCATTCTGCGTCAGCTCCCGATGCCGACGAGGGCGAGTTAATGACTTATGCCAAATGGTCTGAAGACTCTTTCCTTGCCCAATGTTACATGTTGGCCTCTATGGCTCCCGAGCTGCAGAGGCAATTCGAAAAGACTGATTATAGAAGCATACTTCTTAATCTACGCCAACTCTTCGGGAAGCAGAGTAGGATTGAGAGGTATGACATCTCCAAGAAGCTTTTCAAGACACGGATGTCAGAGGGTGCTTCAGTACAGGGTCATGTACTGAAAATGATGGAATGTATTGAGAGACTCAATGTATTGGGGTTCAAGTTTGATCTTGAACTGTGCATTGATCTTATACTCCAGTCATTGCCCGATTCCTTTTCTTCCTTTATCATAAACTTTAACATGAATAGAATTGAAGAAACTCTCCCGGAGCTGCTCAACATGTTAAAGAGTGCGGAAGGAACTATGCAGAAAGATAAATCATCTTCTTCTGTAATGATTGTTGGTCGGGCCAACAAGAAAAGGAAGGCCACCCAGATATCCACCAAAGGTGACAAAGGGAAGGGAAATAAGAAGGCCATGGGTAAGCAACTCACCAAAGTTGACAAAGGAAAGGGCAATAAGAATGAAAAATAAGACAAGTGTTTTCGATGCGGGGAAACAGGGCATTGGAAAAGGAATTGCAAGGCAATTCTAAATGAATGTATTTTTATCATAGACCTTAATTTGTCATATATGGAATCAGCATCATGGGTATTGGATACTGGATGTGCATCTCATATCTGCAATTCTGTGCAGGTGTTGGCAAATAGAAGGTAGCTGGGTAAAAAGGGGATTGAACTGAGGATGGGCAATGGAGCTTTAGTTTCTGCCAAAGCTGTCGGGACTGCACGTCTCAGTTTACCTTCAGGAGTCATTCTAGAGCTGAATGACTGTTATTATATTCTTAATATTATTAAGAACATTATTTCAATCTCTGGCTTGTATAATGTTGGATATACATTGGCTTTTAATAGCACTGGGTGCTCTATAATGAATAATGGTTTGATTATAGCCAATGGTTCATTAGTCAATGGTCTTTATGTATTAGATACATGTTCTAATGTTATGCAGGTTTCCAATGCTAATGAAGTGAATTCTACATACCTATGGCATTGCAGACTTGGTCATGTAGGCAAGAAAAGAGTCTCTCACCTACACTCAAATGGGTATTTGAATTCATTCGAACACAAGCCATTTGATACCTGTGAGTCGTGTCTCATGGGGAAGATGACCAAGGCTCCCTTTAGTGGACATGGTGAGAGGGCTGCTGACCTTGTCGAGCTCATACACTCGGATGTGTGTGGACCCATGTCCATGGAAGCAAAAGGGGGTCACCTCTATTTCATTTCTTTTATTGATGACTTCTCAAGATACGGCTATGTGTATTTAATGAGACATAAATCACAAGCCTTTGAGAAGTTTAAGGAATACAAGAATGAAATAGAGAAACAGACTGGCAAGAGTATTAAGGGTCTTCGATCGGATCGAGGAGGTGAATACCTTAGCCATGAATTCACTTCTTATCTTAAAGATAATAAAATTATTTCTCAGTAGACTCCACCATATACACCACAGCACAATGGTGTATCCGAAAGGAGAAATAGGACCTTGTTAGACATGGTCTGATCCGTGATGTCTATGTCAGGACTACCCTTGTCTCTCTTGGGCTATGTCTTAGAGACTGCAGCCTATTTACTGAATAGGATCTTAAGTAAATATGTTCCTTTTATACCATATGAGATATGGAAGGGTAGGAAACTAAATTTTAATCACATTAAAATTTGGGGGTGTTCTGCTCATGTAAAGAAGAACGATAGTGATAAGCTTGAGTCGAGAACCGATAAATAATGTAGGTTTGTGGGATATCCAAAGGAGACATTTGGATATTATTTCTATCACCCTTCTGAGCAAAGGGTCTTAGTGCTTAAGAGAGCTATATTTCTAGAAAGAGAATATCTTCTCCAGAAAGACAGTGGGAGCCAAATAGAATTGGACGAGGTCCAAGAAACACAAACTGTAGACAAACTCATTAGATGAGACTATATCGGTTGATCCTATTCAAAGTGAAACACAGACACTACGGAGATCTGGTAGACTACCAAGAGAACCTGAGAGATATGTTGGATATGTCTCACAGAGATCTTCTAAGGTATATATCGATGAGGATGAAGATCCTCAATCGTACCAGGATACAATCCGTAGTGCGGACTCCGAGAAATGGCAAGAGGCAATGGATTCAGAGATCCAGTCCATGTACACCAACAAAGTTTGAAACTTGGTTGATGTACCCGAAGGGAAAGTCTCTATCGACTGCAAATGGATTTTCAAAAGAAAAATCGGTGCAGATGGACAGATTGACACATACAAGGCCATATTAGTGGCGAAAGGGTATCATCAAAGATAATGTATTAAATGTGATGAGATATTTTCACCTGTGGCCATGGTTAAGTCAATCAGAATCCTCCTTACCATTGCTGCATACCTGGATTATGAGATTTGGCAAATGGATGTGAAGATAACTTTTCTAAATAAAAATCTGTCAAAAGAAGTGTACATGGTGCAACCTAAAGGATTCACTTCCATGCTTCATCCTAATAAGGTATGCAAACTTCAGAGGTCCATTTATGGATTGAAGCAGGCATCTCGGAGCTGGAACTTAAGATTTGATGAAGCTGTCAAATCTTTCAACTTCATTTGGAATGAAGATGAATCCTGTGTTTACAAGAAGGTCAGTGGGAGCTCTGTGACCTTCTTGGTCCTTTATGTTGATGACATCTTACTCATTGAGAATGATGTAGGGATGTTGACATCAACTAAGTCTTGGTTGTCCAAGACCTTCTCCATGAAGGATTTGGGAGAAACATCCTATGTGCTGGGCATAAGGATCTATCGAGATAGATCTAAAAGGATGCTAGGATTATCCCAATCCATGTACATAGATACTATCCTTAAAAGGTTTAGGATGGAAAATTTCAAGAGAGGTCTCATTCCTATGAGATATGGAATTTGCCTATCTAAGGGGATAAGCCCTAAAACATCTAAGGAGGTGGCACACATGAATAACGTACCCTATGCTTCAGCTATAGGGTCAATCATGTATGTTGCACACGGCCTGATGTTGCCAATGCATTGAGCATTGTCAGTAGATATCAGGAAAATCTAAGCAAAGAGCACTGAAAGACAGTAAAGGGCATCCTTAAGTACTTGCGAAGGGCTAAGGATCTTTTTCTACTTTATGGAGGAGAGGACCTACAGCTTTGAGCTTACACAGACTCTAGTTTTCAGTCAGATCCAGATGACTGCAAATCCATGTCTAGCTTTGTATTTATGTTGAATGGAGGGGCAGTCAGTTAGAGAAGCTCCAAGCAAGATACGACTGCAGATTCGACGATGGAGGCAGAATATATTACTGCAGCTGAAGCTGCTAAGGAAGCCGTTTGGATGAAGAAATTCATCTTGGAACTTGGCGTAGTTCCCAAGATATCAGCTCCCATCCCATTATTTTGTGATAATAATGGGGCCATCGCCCAGGCGAAGGAACCGAGATCTCACCAAAGGTCGAAGCATATTCTCAGGCGCTTCCACCTTATTCGGGAGATTGTTGATCGTGGAGATGTGGCGGTAGAGCGTGTACCGTCAGAAGACAACATAGTAGATCCACTGACTAAGCCTTTGACATAGACTGTATTTGAGCGCCATCGGGATAAGATGGGCTTAAAAGTTGTGGGCAATTGGCAGTAGTTCAAGTGGGAGATTGTTAGTGTTGGTGTGCTACAGGCTAATTTAGGGTCGGGTAGACCCGATATATGTACGATCTTGTTCATAATTAATAAAGTGGTATTTGAGCGTAAATATGTGATTGTATATTACTTTACGATGTCCTTAGGATATGTGGTTCTAAAGTCAACTCGAGATGAGATCTCGATTATGAGACTGACTTTACATGGACACATACCTTAAATTGTTCCTGGTTGGTGGGTAATCACTAGGGGACTTTGATTACCTATTAAACCAGTACACATGATGTGTGACTGACCAGTCTCATGGTCCTTGGTGCGGGGCACCAACACATATGTGTAGGTGTATGTCCTTGGAGGATGTACACTGAACTGATCTGCTATTGGATCTTCAGATGGTTAATTATACCTAATGTCAACTGAAGATCCAACTATCTCAGTAGTATCGTTGGTCCTTTGACCTGAGACATTGATCGGATCTTACATGAGGACTGGGATGGTTTAATTACTTGGCTAAGTGACTTTAACCATAAGTCATGAATTTCCGAGTCATTAACCATTTCAGGATATGTGTGAAGATCATCAATGGTCAAGAGGGGATCGCTCACTGTCGGGTATATATCAGACAGTTAATGGGTCATGACACTGACGCTCCATTAAATCACTGGCCAAGGTCGTGTGAGTTCGTTTCGAACGAACGTCATGCACTTTAAAGGAGGTCATGGTCAAATGGCACGATCATGGGGTTTGACAGAAACCATACCCTCAATCAAACCAGACTCATAGAATGAGCGAGGGATTATAGCGATGCGGCAACTGTAGACTTACAGGTACTAGACAGGCTGGTTTAAACCCGATGTCCTCTAGGATCACGTGAATTTACTTGACCCAACGTGATCAAAGGTTCGGAATGAATTAAACTATTATTCGGTTCTAGTAGAAGCGAATAATAAGTTTAATTTACTTATAATTGAGAATTAGAAGTTAATGGGCCTTAAACTAGAGTGACTATGGGCCTAGAAGATCACACACAATGGATTACTGGGTGATGGATTATTATTGTACAAATCCATATATTAATTCCATTTAATTCCTTTTGGAAAGGTATATAAAAGGGGCTTAATATATATGTACAATAATGGGAAGGACATATATACAATTTTGGTCCGTTGGAGTTCTTTTAGAAATGGTCAAATCCTATATATATGGATGCTACGAGAGCTTCTCTCCCTCTTGGCCTAATCAAGCATTAAGGCAAGGGAAGAGAGATTAACTCTCCCCCCTTCCTCCCTCTTGCTCTCTCTCTCACCAGAAAGGGGTACCGTGGGGAAGATCGTGGTTGGGGGACGCCGTCGCTGCGCGAGGGTCCGTGTGGATCTGCTCTAGAGGTCGTGCATCTGTGCGACTTGGTATTCGTGGTATTCTACATCGGGTACTGCGGACAGCATCGTTCTGCGCAAGGTATAAACATGTAACCCGTAGTTAGGGGTTGGGGTTATTAATGCATCGATTAGAGCATGGATCTAGGATTCCATCGAGCCAGGATCGGGCAAGTTAATTTTTTGTTATCCGCTGCGTTGCCCGTTGGTGTTGTGTGGAACTTACATATAGAACATGTGAAGAGATATAAAGATAATGCTAAGCTTTTGCATATTTTTAGAAGTTCAATTGATCATGACAAATTTCCACTTGTTTCAACATGCAGGATGGCCAGGGAGATATTGAAGTGCCTGATCAAGGACTATGAAGTGACAAAGGATAGTGAGTGCTTGATGGCCGATAAGCACGATACAACAAGTAAGGAAAGCTCCGAGTTAGACTCGAAAGGTGAGGAAATATCTTTTGAAGAGCTCATGGATTTGTATGATGAATTGATTGAAAAGTATAAGAATGTTAAATCTGAAAATAGAAAACCTAAAAAGAAACCTGGACATGCTTTTCATGATAATGCCTCCTGTGTTAAATGTTGTGAACTTGAAAGTCTGAATGAATCTTTCACATCTGAAGTTGATATGCTTAAACAAAACCTTTCATGTTTGGAAAATGAAAAAGAAGAACTTAAAAAGGAAAACTGTGCTCTATTGATTCAGACTTCCTTGCTTGAAGGCAATTTTAAAAATCATGAAAAATCATTTCATGAAAATTCTTCATGTGATAAATGCTTGGAATTCAAAACTGAAAAAGAATCCTTATTGATTGATATCAAAAAGCATGAAGAAAATATTTCATGTATGAAAGAAGAAATTGAAAAGCTGAAGTATTTAAATACAACCATGTCTGAGAAATTACTGGGTTTTGAAAAAGGAAAAAGGTTGGTTGTTGATGAATGTGAAAAATTGCATGTGCTAGAACAAGAAATTGAAAGTTATAAAATTATAAATAGAGTGCTAAATGAAAGTGTTGTTTGCGGTGAACAAGAAATAGCTAGGTATGAATTGCACATTACATCCCTTGAATCTGAAATTGTAGACTTAAATGCATCATTGTCTAAATTTGTCCAAGGGAAAGAGAATGATGGGAATGGACGCCGAGCATGTACATTTTATTTTACATTTATATCCTTTAGTTTATTTGTATATCCATGGGAAAGTATATGCGCAATTGTACGGCTTTGTAAGCCAATGCATCATTCCCACGGATTGTATGGGTTTCTATGTAATTTACCAGTAGGACCAGCAAGGGGGCCCTCGGCCCTTTCCCATTGGTCCATGTCATTCATGTGGGGCTGGTCAACCATCCTAGGGGGCCATCTAGAAGGGTTGAATGCCAATTGACCACATGGGAGACAAAGGGGGTAAATTTTCCAAGGTAGGCTACCTACCCTTCCAACTTGTCCCCTCTTGGTCAAGGGGGCGCCCCTCCACTTATTATTTTATTGTTTGTGTGTGTGTTATTCACACTTCATCCCAGCCCTCCATTCCCCATCCCTAGTTCCAAGGGTCTACATTTGATTAGATACATAGCATATAAAAGGTTGTATTTTCCATTTATTAGCATTAATGAAGAGAAAATTGTTAGAAAATCAAGAGTGCTTCTTGTGCCCCTTGTTGACACCCGTTTTATGTCAATAAGCTGAGTCGTTTCTCTTACTCCCATTAGTTGATGCCCTAAGTTGTCCATCATTCATTTGGCCATTTTTTATGGCGCGTCCTGGGCCCATTTTATGGGTAGCCTCCCTCCTTGGTAAAGACCGTATCGGTTCAGGGCTTATTGGGCTTTGGCCTTGATTAATTGAACATGTTTTATGAAAATCAAGTGTCCAGGAGCATGCACGATCCAACATCAGCCGCTCATGACTAGGGCGGTTGAAAATAGACCGTTCATACATTTTGGTTAATTTCTGAGGATTTTCTGAATATTCACCGACAGGGTTTTGTGCGGCCCTATTAGGCCCGTTCAAACTAAATGGATGGGCTTATTCCAACCGCCTATATCTCAGAGTCCTACGCATGTCAATTTTCTCGGATAATTATCCAATTACTGGAATTATCACCGACAGAGTTAAAACGGTTAGTTGTTGGCCGCCCTACATTTGAACGGTCTTATTAGAACCATTCATCATGGAGGGTCCGACGGCGGACGTTTCGGTCAGTTCGAGCGATAATTGGGTTAATTTCCTGATTTTTTGAATTTCCACCGACAGTGTTGGACGGTCTTAACGGGACCGCCCATCATGTTGAGCGGTCTATCGTAAGACCATTCATCCGTTCGATTGGTGATTTTTAACAGATTTTTATCCCTTTTATGCATGGTTTTATCCCTGACTTCTCTTGTCGATTTCTCCGTGGATAATCAACCATTTTTGATGCCGTTTCGACTGGATAAGAGATTATGATAATATCTATGATTTATCTTTTATAATTTTGACCTAAAGATAGCTCTAAACCCTAGTTTCGGGGCGGGCTTTCTAGGCTCTATAAATAGACCCTAAAGGTCGGACTTGAAAAGGGGGGGGGGGGGGGTTGGTCGACGGCGAAGCCCTGCCACATTCTTGAGCGACCTAGCACCAAGGAGGGAGGTTTTCTACGTCCATACAAGCCTCCGGTTCAGGGAGTAGTTTGGTTTTGAGTCTTTTCGTTTATAGTTTTCATCACTTTCCCTTCATTGCATGCATCACTTCTTCTTTGCGTTCCCTTCTTCCTCATTACCATGCACACATCCACCCACGTTTTTGTCACCCTAGGGGTTTAAAACCCCCAAGGTACCCTCCTTTCCATTCGTTAATATTCATCTCTTATCATTTTGGCATTTACTACACTGTTTAGTACTAATCTAGGTCTTTTCTGTGTGTTTCTTACGTTGTTTCGTAGGTCAGCAATCATCAGCACGAGGCCCATGCCCTCTAGCCGGCCGGAGAGGGTGGAGGTTGGACCCCTTGAAACTTACTGCGTGGTAGATATATGCGGTTTCATTCTCGCCGTTCAACAGTACGTGCGGCTCAGCTAGGGCCGTTCTTCATGTTCGTGCGGTCAGCATAAAGCCGTTCATCTCTCAGTAGTAGTTCCTCCCGCACCTTCTGCAGCGCGCTTAGGCGGTCTATCGTAAGACCGTACATCATAAAGCGGTTCTTCAGGAGCCGTTCATCTCTCCAGCGCTGCATCTTAGGCAAGTACTCCCCCTCTTTCCAAGGTACGTCGCGTCCATCACGTACGGCACCTTGGTGGCGATCACGGTCTTTTGTTTTCTGTTCTCCTCTGAACGTCGTTATTTGCTCATCGCATATTGTTCCATTCATGACGCATATTGATCTTTAGTAGGAGGAGAAAAATATATCTACACCCCTCCCCTCTCCCCTAGTGTTCATCTCCTCCAACCCCAATTCTAGAGTGGTTTCATCTCTATCCCCTCCCCCCAATCTCTGGTTGTGATCTGTCCCGCCGCCGTTCGTGCCGCCATCGGACTGCCATCGAGCCACCGTCGAAGTTCTGTCTTCAGCCAACATCATCCCCTTCCATGAAATTCTGCAGTCTTCCCCGAGCTCTTCTTGATCTAAAAATTTTATGGTGTGTTCCTATCTTCAATCCCCACCACCACAAAAACAATCCCGTCCAAATTCCATCATTTACTATTTTTCAAATTTCGTGTGTTTCTGTTTCCCAATTCTATCTAGTTTCAAATCTGTGTGACAGCACCCCTGTAATCCCCCCCTCCGACCATCTTTTTGATTTTTACAAGAACCCCAATTTTATTGGATGTTCTAACCAACGTCCTCTCACTCCATGATTTTTCCTGATTTTTTATCATCCATTCATCCATTTTTCACAATTCATTTTCAGAGCCATCTACAGTGATGTCAGCCAGTTTCCAGATCCGACTCACTGCTAGTATACAAATCATAACAATTCGTAGCCACCTCCAAACCTGTCAAAAAAAATATTTCCGTCTTCCTTGTTCAATTTCCTACAACTTTGATAAAGAACACAACTTCTGAATCGGAGGTCTACCTATCAGTCAATGCCAATTCTCAGACAAGTTCCCTATTGATCTGAGAATTCAGGCACTGTACAACAGCAGCTATCAAAATTCGCCAACAAGAAGTACAAAGCTGTTTATTTTTCTGTAATCCCATTAGGTTGAAGCCCTACGAAGCAGATTTCTAACGGCGCCCGTTTCGTGTCGATCCGACATCGGGGCTGATCGCAGCGTCCGTTGTCACCGGAGCGCGCGCCTGAAAACAGAACCGGTAGATCCGTGGCCGGTTATTCCGACCGGTGCCGATCGGAGCCGCCCGGCCTCCAGCCGGTGAACCAACGTGCCGCCATCCCGGGGAGCGTTTCCCCAAGTGTCGCCACTACAGCGGTGCCACCGGGTCCCACTCGGCCCCTCTGGACAGCACGTCGGCCCCACGGTCGCGAGTACGGGTGCAGTCGAAGCTACGCGTAAAGCCGCCCGTCAACCCGGAATCGGTCCTCCTAGGCCCAATAGTGTATCCATTTACCTCCCTGCGTGGAGTGGGCAGTGATTCATTGCCGTAACATTTGTGTGTTAACCGTCCCGGGATTACGAGTTCGGCCGGGTCCGTCTTCCCCACGCCGAGAGCGTGGAGGTATCGTATTCGCTCTTACACTCGGCATTTCGCTTATTGATGTGTCCCCTGTGGTTCTGGAGTTTTGATGATGACAGTATTATGCCTCATTATGTTTACATCCTTGATGATATAATCCTGTTGCATTATGAGAAACTGTCAGAATAGGTTTAAGGATGACTCACAGGTCATGAAGTTAACCCAAGTCAAAGTCAAATCATGACAGGTAAGGTGAATGCTCAGATCAGGTAATGCTTTAATTAGTTCTCCAGCATACATTCAGTTCTTGTCTGCTATATGCATTCAATTCATTAGTTCATGTTCATTGTGCATTGCCTCACATCAAGTCTAGACATCCTGGTTGCATTCTAAGTCTACACATCCTGCTAGGTCGGTCTTCAAAGTATGTACATTGATCTTCAAGGCATCGAGTCTATACACCAGCTTGATCTACTAAGTCTGTACATTGGCATAACTTCTTCAAGACTGTACATCGGGCACCTTCTAACTGAAGTCTATACACTGGTCTTAATATTCTAAGTCTGTACACTGCCCGACCAGTTAAGTCTGCACATTGCCAAAGTCAGTACAGCTCAACTCTATACATCCTTCCAAGCTTCAACTCTATACACTGGAGTGTCAAGCTTCATGTCTATACACTGGCTGTTGCATTCTCATGAAGTCTACACATCCGATAGTGTAAGTCTATACATCGCCCAGTGTCATGCTTGCATAGTCTGTACAACGCCTACTTCACACACTCAAAGTCTACACATTGCATGTCAGCAGGCTCGCATACACTAAAGTTCATACATCTCACAAAGTCTCTACATCACATTTGGGAATCAAAGTATGTACATTGGCAGCAGAACTGCATCAAGTCTATACACTGCCTTTGTTTCAAAGTCGATACATTGTCTCTGTTTCAAAGTCTATACATTGCTACTTTGGCCAACTCTGTACATCCATTTGCCTGACTCCTGTTTCAAAGTCTACTCATTCATTGTTAAGGCAAGTCTATACATTGGCTCATGGTCTTCAAGTCGATACAGAGTTTTCATCTTCTGAAGTTTGTACAGCCAGTCACTTGACAAAGTCTATACAGTGTCTCATATTGGCAAAGTCTGTACATCATCTGGTCTGTGGATGCTTTGTCCTTTTGAAGTCTATACACTAGACTGTTAGCCCTTCAACTCTATACATTTGAGTGTTAACCTTTAAGTCCATACATTGGCCTTCAGACTAGCAAGTCTATACATCGTCTGTTGATTGCAAAGTCTGTACAGTGTTCAGAGTTCAAAGTCTGCACATTGGAGGCTTTTCCTACGCTTGGCCAAGTCTATACACTCATATCTTTCCCTACGTTTTCTGGCCAAGTCTATACATCGCTAAGTCTGTACATCACTTCAGCTTACACGTTCAAAGTCTCAAAGTCTGTATAGCGTGAAGTCTATACATTAGCTCAGGGGCTTCAAGTCTGTACATTGAACTGCTCTTCAAAGTCTGTACAGAGGCTTCGAATCGGCAAGTCTGTACATCGGCTTCACTCAATCAAGTCTATACAGACTGCCTTCACATTCAGAGTCTGTACATCGGTCCAACAGCCGATCATCTCATTCAGAACTTTGCAAGTCTGTACAGCCGAGCGTCTCATGCATCGTCTCACTCTGGCAAAGTCTATACACTGGCTCAAGCTCGTCGAAGTCTATACATCACCGTTGGGCATCAAGTCAATACATTGTTCACCGTCTTATTAAGAGTCTTGCTTCAAGTCTATACATTGTGTTGTTCGACCACAACTCTATACATTCGGTTGTTTTAACTTGAGTCTTCAGTGCTCACAGCACACTCGTTCCAAGTCTGTACACTGGTTAGGCTTCGTGAAGTCTATACAGTGGCTGAAGCTTTGTAAAGTTTACACATTGGTAAATCTCGTTTGCATTGTTCATCACATGTCTATACACTGTCTTTCATGAGCTTATCCATTAAGTCTATACATTGCTATGGATAGCCATGAACTAACTAAGTCTATACACTCGTTCTCAAGGCTTCAAGTCTATACACTATGTTGCATTAAATGCTTTACCTAGAGTCTATACACCCGATTCCCTCATGCATTTCACAGAAGTCTACACATTCTATCTTGTTATGATAATGCATTCATCAGCAAGTCTATTCACTGAGAGCGCATGTTACAAGTCTATACACTCTCTCAGTGTACATACTTGATCATTTGCTGTTCTAAAGTATATACATTCGTTTGCTTATCACGCTGCATCTTTTAAGTCTGTACACTACCGCTTATTCATTAAGTCTATACACTCTCTCACGATTGTACACACTTACTCAGTTGTTGTTTCTAAAGTATATACAGTCGTGGTTGTATGACTGAACTAACTAGTCATGTTTTCATTTGTCTCTGCCTGCAGAGGATTCAGACTAATGAGAGCACGTGATCCAAGAATGGATAAAGGCCCAGGATCGTGACACGTGTGCTGGAGCTTGCTGGAGAGCTGCCACGTGGTCCAAGGTTTGGGCGGGAGCTGTGGAGACCACACGCGCCCAGTGCTGCTGCTGATATAAATAGAAGGGTTCATCTTCAGATGAAGACATACAGAACCAGAGAGAAAAAGGGGCAAAGTCTATACAGTGAGAAACCAGCAGCAGAAGAAGAAAAAGAAGAAGAAGAGAAAAAGTAGAGACAGAGAGAGAGGCTGCACGATTGAGTGTCAGGAAAAGAAAGAGAAAAAGAGGAGGAGCAGAGAGATAGTGAGAGTTCGTGGAGAAGAAGAAAGTAGTCTCGACTGAAGATCTGTCCACTGGACCGTGGATCAAATCCAGGCCAGTCAGCTCCGATGAGAGGCACATCTGATGTTCCTTCATTTACAGCTTGTGTTTGCTGTGTTATTTTCATTTCTTATTTTTCCTTTTATTCGTTCTGATCTTCAGATCCTCTAGACTAAGGTCGGTGTGAGCGACGTCACGCGGTTCGGGGAAGCGGAGAAGATGCGGAGCGCGCGGGCTCCTCTTTTGTTTGCTGCAACACAGAAATAAGAGAAAAGAGAAGGGGCCACCACGGGAGATTGCTCCGGTGGGGCGAGCGGGATAAATGTAATATAGCAAGATATGGGGGTTAAACGGCCATAGCGGGAAGTGACTCGCCGCGACCTCGGGGGGACGGGAATGGTGCAGAAATTAAATAGCAAGAATTGAAACGGCCATTGGGGAAGTGACTCGCCGCGGCCTCGAGAATATGAGCAGATAAGAATATAAGGAGAATATAAAGAGCGGGAATTTAAACGGCCATTGGGGAAGTGACTCGCCGCGGCCTCGAGAACATGAGTAGATAAGAATATAATATATAAGAACGGGAATTTAAACGGCCATTGGGGAAGTGACTCGTCGCGGCCTCGAGAATATGAATATATAAGAATATAACATATAAGAACGGGAATTTAAACGGCCATTGGGGAAGTGACTCGCCGCGGCCTCGAGAATATGAATAGATAAGAATATAACATATAAGAACGGGAATTTAAACGGCCATTGGGGAAGTGACTCGCCGCGGCCTCGAGAATATGAGCAGAATACAACAGAATATAAAGAGAGTATAAGAACGGGAATTTAAACGGCCATTGGGGAAGTGACTCGCCGCGGCCTCGAGAACAAGATGTGATCGCCAGGGGCCGAAAGACCCCAAAATAAAGAAAGTGATCGCGCCTACCTCAAGAGCGGGAGATGGCGGGTTGCTTCTTCCTCCCCCTTCGGCCGGTCGACGGAGAGGGCTTTCCTTGGGTACCCTTGCAAAACAACGACAAACAAGTAACGAGTGGATTAGAAAGATGAAGGTGTAGTATTCAAATCCTTGCGATAAAAATAACGAAATGATGGCAAGACACACACCTGGTTGGTGTTGTCTTTTAAACCCCTCTCGGACTCGAGTAGGAGGAAAATGAGATGATGGATGCAAGAAGTATATAAGAAGAGGCGCCCTTATGAAGGGGGATAGATGATGCGAGATGATGAATGCAAAAGAACTAAGAAGAAAAGGAAAGGATTGGCTTATTGGATGTGCCGATGGTGAAATCCGGCGGAGCTCCGGCAGCGTAGGGATGGCGTGGAAGCGCGGTGGATGAAGACGACCTTCCTCTCGCGAGCGTGGGCACCCGAGAAGCCGGCAGAACCTCCACCTACAAAAGACCCCACGGGTTAGAAAATGACTCCGGTAGCCTCTGGGCTCCGGCAGCCTATCGGATCTCTTCGAAGCTCTCCCAGAACTGAGGGGGTGGGCCTCTATTTATAGGGCTCCGGAGGGTGGAGGCGTCCAGGACCCTGGACACCTCCATCAGGGCCGAACTAATATTTTATTCTATTTTTATTAATTTTTTAGAATATTTTTGTGGAGGCGTCCAGGGCCCCGGACGCCCCTAACAGGTCCACCGAACACCACCGACGGCCGCACGCGGTTTGACACAACGCGTGGTTTTGTGAGCGGCGCCTCGTGATTTTGAAATGGGCGCGTCCAGCGGGCTGGACGTCTCCATAATTTGGATTTTTTCACACACGACAAACCGTCGTTCGGTGGGCGGCGCCCGTGAGGGAGTTGATGGAGGCGTCCAGGGGCCTGGACGCCTCCATAAATATATTATTTTTTATTATTTTGTTTTGTTTTTATGCCAAAGCTGGCATTTTAATTTTTATACTTGTTTTTATGGAGGCGTCCAGGGGCCTGGACGCCTCCATTAATATATATTTTTTATTTATGTTTTGTCTTTTATGCCAACTGGCATTTTACATATTTTTTTATATTAGTTTTTATGGAGGCGTCCAGGGTCCTGGACGCCTCCATTAATATATATTTTTTATTTATTTTTGGGTTTTAAAAACAAATAAAATAAATTAAAAGAATGGGGGCGTCCAGGGGCCTGGACGCCCCCATTAAGACCCACCCGGGTCCTCAGTTCAGGCGTTGGCGGCCGCCTGGCAGACACCCTTCTTGATTCCGGAACCTCCTGATGCGTCTGACTTGTGTTGATGCCGTCCGAATGCCGTGACGAGACGATTCCGGATGCCGGAAAAGGCAGAAGAAGACCCAAGAAAAGGAAGTATTTAAGAGATTCGAAATGCGTAAGCCGTCGCGGGGCGTTGTATAGTAATATGAGACTTTCTCAGGAGACGTCAAGAATGGCGTGTCTACAGCTGCCCCGCCTTGGCGTCTGCTTTGCAAGGGAGCGACACGTAGTGGAATGGTATCGAAGTGGAGTGAAATGAAGTGGGAGCGGACTGATAAGTTGATGCCAAGGTGTGATGAGACACGCTTTTGACGTTACTGTCTGGAATCTTTCTTGAAGTTTCAATGAGGCGACCTTGAAGAAGGTCTTTCAAATATTGACGATTGCTTGGACGGAGGTCAAATAAGGGAGGGTGAGATGTGCGCTCAGGCACGAAACAAAAAGAGACCAACTTCTCGGTGTGGAAGTACCTGGGTCATAAACCTGCAGGTTTCACCTTTGGGGAGCGGTTACCAGCCAACGTGGAAGTGCTGCGGCCAAGGTGGGTCAAGCAAGGTAAAAAGTAAAGGAATATCTGAGGGTCTGTCCAAACAAGGGTCACTTTTGGAAGAGCAGCGTAGGGCCGTTTCAAGGAAACTCAGTTATTTCATTCGGAGTGGAATATCTCATATTTGTAGGAATTGAAACACAACGGCTTTCACAATCGAATCACTTGAATGATCTTCCGCAATAAATCAAAGTCCTATATGAATGCATGCTGGGTTAAAATAAAAATTTAAAACAAACTAAAATAGAAAATAGCCAAGGATAATATTGTCAACTTGTTAAGAACGGGTCAGGATACCGATCCGGTGAGCCGACACTGGGCTGGGGCCCGTTTATCCGCGCACCAACTCACTGAATGGAACCGTCGTCCCCATGCTACCACAAGTTAACGGCCTATCCGTACAACCCAAATTCTTCCGGGATCATCACTGTTTTTGTTGAAGGGGAACTCAAATCCCAGATTTGTTCGGGCCGCAAGGTCCTTGACATGTTCTAGTAGCGTAGGTATCGTATACTATGATGCATGACATGGTGGGACCAACCATTGAAAGGTGGGACAGGAGACAGGACAAAGACGTCCGTTAGTAAAACCTGCACAGACTAGCAAAGGTTAGCAACATCAGAAAGTAGCAGAATCACAGCAGAATCGCACCACAGTACAAAGGAGATCCAGACAAAATCTTGACAATGACCACTGATGTGACATGTTCCGTCCTGTAGCGATCTTCCCTTCCTATAAGAACTCCCCTTAGGCTAGTTCATTCAAATGCACCAAGGTGGGTTTTGGAAGCTCAGGAGAGGAAAGAGAGGAGAATCTAGAGATTTTCAGGATGGAAGGAGAGTCTTCCCGCGTTATGAAGAGGAGCAGGCCTAGCAGCGAGATCAGGCGACTCTCCGACCTCGAGGGTCATTTGAGTGGGACGATCATGTCGCATATGGTAAGCTGATTCATTTCAAATTTCTCCACGTGAACCTTCTTCTTACTTCCTTCCTTTCTTCTTCTTTCTTTTCTCTTCCAGCCATATCCACTCTTCCCAGGCCCGAGGAAGTTTTCCAAACTGCCATGGCTTTCAAAGCTAACTTCCAACATCTCCATCGGCATGAGGGCCATACTCGAAGTGGCATCTGCAGGGGCTCCTTATTCACGCCAAACACTATGAGAAGATTCGTATGGACTGGGCGGCTATGGGCGCACTAGTGGAGATCTGGCATCCCCAGACCCACACTTTTATCTTCCCGACCTTCGAGGTGACCATCCTCCTCGAGGAGGTGGAACTTCTGCTCGAAGTGAAGAAATTCAAGAGTGATGGGAAGGTGAAGGCTATGCGGATGCTGACACGGGGGACTTCCGAAAGCATTCTTGGAAGCTTCATGCCGCCCGACGCAGCCAGAAAGGTCCGTACTCAAAAGGGGATCGATCTCCAAAAGCTTGCGGAGTGGGTCATGGACGCCCTGAGAGGGTCACCAGACGATGACTATTTGGAGGGAATCATGAAGGGGTTCACCATTTGTCTGGCGGGTGCTCTCTTGTTTCCTTATACCGACAACATGGTGGAGGAAGACCAACTGAGTGCTATCTGCGGGATCTGGCGTGGAAAGAGGGTGGGACCCGCTGTCCTCGCCTACCTGTATAGTGGCCTTACTGCCTCGAGCATGGGTAAGCCTCCTTTTGGTTGCACACTTGTCCTGAGTTGCTGGCTGGATTTGCATTTCAAGTTTGATCACCGTGAGGGAATGCCAACCGCTTCGAAGCTCTTCCAACAAAGCCCTCTTCATCACATAGCCGACGTGTTAGGGTTCGGTGGTACTGTAGTGAACCGCGTTCCGTGGCTGAAGAAACGTGAAGACTGGCGGTCTCACTTCCGCACCGTGACACAAGGCTTCTTTACTTGCGCACCGGCATGTTTGCTTTCGCTTGATCTCCTCATGAGGCCTTCCCCCGAAGTTGATCTTCAACTGATCGGCGCGACCGAGTTTGTCCTTTATAACGCGCATCGATGCTGCCTCCAGGTCGGCATTCCACGCCATTCGTTCCCACTATCGACTGGCATCGTTCCTTTGAAGAAGAGAGAGTTGGGTACTGAAGCGGATGCGAAGGAAGCGAAGGCCGTCAAAGCACCCTGGAAGACAAGTGTTGCGGGAAAGGCCTTAGCGCACGTGGGGGAAGAATGTGAGCTGTGGAGGGCTTATGTAACCGAACTGGGGAAGTTAAGGCCTAAGGCGCCTAAGCCCCTGATGTAGTTCACTCTGCTTTTCTGATGGAATAAAATCTGGCATTTGGATGTTTTGGACCCTTGTCCCCTTAATTATTATTATCTTTTTTGTGGTTTTTCTTTTTCTTTTTCTTTTGTTTGGATTATATACATACGCTTATCTTTTTTTTCTTTTATTATATATTTTTTTGAAATTTTTATTATGGGGGCGTCCAGGGGCCTGGACGCCCCTAATTTTTTATTTATAATTTTTTTAAGTTTTTTTTTTGGGGGCGTCCAGGGTCCTGGACGCCCCAAATTTTTATTTATTATTTTTTTGGTTTTTTTGTTTTGGGGGCGTCCAGGCGCCTGGACGCCCCTAAATTTTTGAATTTTGAAAAAAAAAAGGTGGGGGCATCCAGGCGCCTGGACGCCCCAATCAGAGTGGTTTCTATATATATGGGGGGCCTCACCCCCTGCTCACTTGTACTGTTCATTCTGACGACCCCGTCACCCCAGACGACCCATTCTTAGTCCCAATGGAGCGAGGAGGATCGAGCCAGGGTGGAGAGAAGCGGAAACGACGGGCTCGTCATCCGAGGAGGCTGAGGGATGATGCCGAGGAGGCCGCAGCAGAGGAGATTGCTGCGGAGGAGGAGATGGAGGTGCCTCTTCTGGCCGCGGAGGCCGCTGCGGGCGCTGGCGACGTGGGAGAGGACGATCACGACCCGGTAAGCCCTTCGGAACTCTCACTCTGTGGTTCAATAGGCTAAACGGACGGGCGAGAGGCTGTGAGAGAAGGCCGGGGAGTGAGGGAAAGGAGGCGTCCAGGGCCTGGACGCCTCCACATTTCTTTTTCTTTTTGTTTATTTGTTTATTTACGTAAATAATAAAATAGGATTTAAAAATAAGGAGGCGTCCAGGACATGGGACGCCTCCATAATAATATATATATATATTTTGTTTTGGTTTTTTCTATAAAGAAAATAAGGAAAATAGAGAGGAGGCGTCCAATGTACTGGACGCCTCCATAAAAATCCTAAAATGTTTTAAAGATAAAATAAATAAGTAGAATATATAGTGTTATTGCTTAATATTATTCATGATGCTGATGTATTTTTTATTGGTTTTGTGGTGTGCAGGGTGTGATGAAAGGACGGATCAGCTGGTCCCTAGTGGTGGCAGCATACCGTGGGCTGCCGGACTTCCAGAGGGCGCGTGTGGACGCCATGGGCTTTGGAGCTTTCCTTAGGATCGAGCCCTTCGGCTCGACCTTCCTCTTATCCAGGCATTGAGGGAGCGGTGGCACGCGCCGAGCCGGGCGTTTCTGATGCCCTGGGGGCACATGGTGCCGACACTAGAGGACGTGGCTCGGATCACCGGGCTACGAGTTGACGGAGAGGCGGTCAGCGGGGTCACCTACCCCGACTACCGAGAGAGTGCCCTGGACCTGCTGTGGTTAGAGACGAGCGTGACTGACAGGGACAGCAGGGTAGTCGGCCGAGTGGAGATCATGGAGGCGCTCGGATTCGTCGACCCACGCCAGCGGGTTAGCGAGACTGGAGCGGAGTTTCTGGCACGACTGGAGGGAGACGCTCGTGCAGCTTTCACCCAGGACCCGAGCGAGCGGGAGCTGGTGGATCTAGACCTCCGGAGGTTTCTTTTCTTCTTCTGGGCCGCCTTCTGCTGGGGACGAAGGGGGATGGCATTCACTGTCGTTTCCTCGGGATCTTGGCGGATCTGGACAGAGTGGGACACTACGCGTGGGGAGCGGCTCTGCTTGCCCATTTGATTGCTGATCTCTCCCAGACTTCGGAGAAGGAGACGACAGTCAGTGGCTTCGCACCTTTTCTTCAGGTAAACATTTTATTTATGCATTCCCACAGTTAAATATGCAATTATTGTACTAATGATGTATGATGGATGCAGGTGTGGAGCTATTACTATTTCCCGATGGGGAGGGCTAGGCATGGGAACAGGAGGGCCGTGCCTCTGGCGCGGCGGTGGAGGCCGGTCGTGGTAGCGGCACCACACAGCTACCAGTTGGCGTCACTTCGTCGGGAGCTGAGCGAGTATCCTGAGGCCATGGTATGATGCGTATGATTTTTTTTATGTTTTTTATGCATGTGACTGAATGGTAACTATCATGATGTATGTATGGTGATGCAGGTGGTGTGGAGACCCTACCTGGGCATGGGCGACGCTGGCCAGCCTTGGGTTGTAGCGGGTCTTCCTCGTTTCAGGCGGGACGTGTGGGTCCATTGCCTGAACGAGATCGAGCCGCTTCGGCTGAGGCTGGTTATGAGGACATTGGGGCTAGCCCAGGAGTGGGTTGATGTAGATGAGCCGGCCCGCATCGGGCGGAAGACCAAGGGGAAGGCAAAGATTGTGGACTGGCGCACGCGCTTCCCAGCACAGTACCAGGACTGGCAGCAGGGCGGGGTCCCAGTGGTGTCCCATGTACAGGACAGCACAGACTACATGAGACGGTACCGAGCTACGTACGGGGACCGCCTCTCCTTGGGTGGTATGGCAGGGGTAAGTGAAATGAAACTGCTTCACCCTTCTATATGCATGTGGCACTAACTTATGTGCAATGCAGGATGCTCGTGACAACATGATTGCCGACCTGCGGGCCCAGCTGGCAGACGCCAGGCGGCAGTTAGTGGCCATCCGACAGGAGTTGGAGATCCTGGTGAGTCTATGCAATGCATTTTTTTTGTGACCTAGATTTTTGATGCTTAGCCTTTGACTGACGTTTGCCCCGTGTTTCAGCGGGCCCACCAGACAGCGGCAGCCGGGACGGCTGGTGGAGCGGGTTCCAGTTCGCGGGGCCCTCCTCCGGAGGTTTCTGCCCTCCAGGAGCAGCTGGCGTATGCGGTGGCTCGGGCTGAGGAGGCCGAGCGTGACCGCGAGGCTCGAGTGAGTGCTTGCTTGGCCCTGACCCTCTTCTAGCTGCTTTCCTTCTATCACTGTTCTCTTACGGTGCATGCGTGCTTTGACAGGTGGCCGAGATTCGGGAGGCCCTGGCCCGTGCTGTTCGTGCTGAGCAGGAGCGCGATGCCTGGGTGGCAGAGCGTGACGCCCGGATTGCGGAGCTAGAGGAGGAGCGGCGACGGGAGGCTGAGGAGCTTCCTCGCGACGTAGTGGATCTGCGGATCGCCCTCGAGCTGTCGAGGAGAGAGGCGATGAGGGAGAGAGAGGAGAGGGAGAGGGATAGGGAGACCGTGGAGAGAGAGAGGGAGAGGGATAGGGAGACCATAGAGAAAGAAAGGGAGTACAGGATGGCAGAGCGATATCGAGATTGGGACGAGAGGAGAGCTCTGGTGGCCCAGGTGTCGGAGCTCCGGCTGAGTCTTGGCACGGCGGAGGGGAAACTTCGGGAGAGTGAGGAGCGGTATCAGAGGGCGAAGGAGCGCGGGGCGCGACTTCGTCAGTCCGGTTCCTTTTCTGTGGGCAGCTTTCTAGTTTCTTCGGCCGAGCAGCGTCGCCGCACCTTGGAGGCTGGCATGGTGCCACCTGGAGAGGCGAGCACGGCTTCTCAGGGTTCGCAGAGGTCGCAGAGGCCCCCTAGGGATCCCCGTCAGAGGAGGGAGGAGAGAGATGACCAGGAGGGTGGTGGTGAGAGTTAGAGAGTTGTTTGTACACCCCACCGTCCTCACTGTATGATGTACTTTTGACTGTTTGTATGAAATGGATTTCGTGTGGTTCCTTTTGTCGTGTGCCCTTTTCCTTCCTGCACTTTCTTTCACACCACGTTGTTCACGCTTCACGGGACTTTGCCCTGGACAGGAGGGAACTACTTTGCATGGAGGGTTTTTTGTTCCCCTTTTTTTTCGCTTTCTTTTGGGCGCGTCCAAGCGCGAGGACGCGTCTTAATCCTCGAATTCAAATTTAAAGCGACGGGTGGCCTTTCTTCTCCGTGCCTTACCCGCAAACGAGCCCGCCTTCCGCCGAAACTTGCTCGCCCGTCTTTGTCTTCTTCCCCTCGATCGATGGAGTTCGGCGGTCTGGACCACGGCGAAGGTGGAGAGGGACGCGGGACCCCTCGCCCAAGGAGGGACGCGCCAGAGCACGGAACGGCGTCTATGGAGGAGGAAGGGCCGCTTCGGGCCCCCGAGGGACCCGAGGGGCCCGATGTCGCGGAGGGAGGTGAACACGGTCTGGTAGGTGCTTGGTTTTCCCCCTCTTTGATCCATTTTGAGTTTTGAAGCAAGCCGTGCGAGGGGGGAAAGGGTTCGGCGAGTGTTGTACTCAAATGATGGACGCGTCCTAGACAGGGGACGCGTTCTTTTTGACTGATGTGGGACCCCTTTTGATGCAGGGTACGGCAAGAATCCCGGGTTTGGCCGATGAGTGGGCGAGTGCGGACGAGCCGAGCCGCGTCAGGAGGGAGAGTCGCGGCAAGGCGAGGCTCGAGGACTGGCACGTACGTCTCCCTGGACAGCAAGGGAGTGTATTGGTGCAGGACAGCGCCGACTTCCTGCGGCGGCAGAGAGAGAGTTATGCGGGGCTTCCCCAAGCTGGGGGCACGCGTGGCATCGGCGGCTCGCGCGCCCAACTGTCAGAGGCTAGGCGGCAGCTGGCCGTCGCTCAACATGAGCTGTCGCTCCTGGTAAGTTACGTGCCGCACTTTTATCTTCAGATTTTGGAGTTTCACTGACGGCCGTTGTTTATTTTGTTCCAGCGTGCCCAGCAGACAGCGACGGCGGGGATGATTGGTGGCGCATCTTCCAGTTCCTCGGCCCCTTTTCTCGAGATTGCCTCCCTCCGGGAACAACTTGCCGGTGCGGTGGCCCGCGCGACCCGGGCGGAAGAGGAGCGTGATGCCTGGGTGGCGACTGTAGCAGAGCTGCGACATCGCGGTGAGGAGAGACCTTCTCCAGACATCCTGGAGTTAAGGGTTCTTCTGCAGATGATGAGGAGAGAGGCAGAGAGAGAGAAAACCGAGAGAAGGTCCGAGCGACAGCGGGATCAGACCGAGAGGAGGGCCTTGGAGGCCCAAGTGAGGGAGCTCCAACTGGGCCTTCAGGCCGTCGTGCAGAGGCTAGGAGGGATGGAGACGCGCTACGAGAGAGCGCGAGAGTTCGGGGAGCGACTGCGCCAGTCTGGTCGCTTTGCCGCTAGTGGCTTCTTTGCCACGCCAGGGGAGGAGCAGCGAGTCACTGCTGCGGAGCAGGCGCCAAGAGGCGAGGCAGGTGCTGCTGCACGAGGATCCCAGAGGCTTCTGAGGGACCCGCACCTCAGGGGAGAGGAGGGGAGCGCCCAGAGAGATGAGTGATGGTGAGGATCGGCGAGCTGGTGGACTCGCCTCCTCCTTATGTTTATGATGTTTTTGACAGCTCATGTAGAATTATGAAGGGAGTGATTTGATTTTCTGCTGCTTGTTTGTTCTCTTGTGCGTTCCTTCTTCCCTACACTTCTCCTCCTTTGCACTGTTCCCATGTGATGGGTCTGCCGAGACTCCGCCCCAAGCGAGAATCGCGTCTTGTGACCATTTTCGACGGGAATCTGCCGTCGAAGTCAAAAATGACGGCCCTAGTCCCTTTTCCCGGATGTTGTGTCAAGTTTTGCGGACGTCCTCCAAAACATGATAGGGTATCCCTAGACAACATAGGGGGCTAGTTGTCATATCTTCGTCCAATCAATCACCCTGTGCGAGTGGTGAAGTGACACACGGGACCGCATGGCAGGTGCCTTATCGCGAGGGCTATCATTAACAGGTGATGGAGGCAATCTTGGCCTGCACTCCTTCCATTTCTATAAATTCGTGTCCCTTTTATCCTCCCAGGTATATCGAGAGCTAACTCGAGGAGCACAAGTTCTCACGGGAGAGGAGGAGTTCAAAATTCCGAGAGTTGGATGGAGGGCGAATCTTCCCACTCCTCGAAGAGAAGCAGGTCCAGTGGTAGTAGTTCCAGGAGGCTTTCGGACCTCGAAGGGCACTTTAGCGAAAGGGCCCAATCACAACTCGTAAGCTGAGTTTTCCTGCCCTTTTCTCATTCTTTTTCTTCCTTTCTTTCTGACCAAACCTCCTCTCCATTCCCTGCATGCGTAGAGTGTGATGAAATCACAGATCTCATGGGAGTTGGTAGTGGCAGCATACCGAGGTCTCCCAGATTTTCAGAAGGCCAGGCTAGACGTGATGGGTTTTGGCACCTTTCTTCGGATCGAGCCGATCCAGCTCGACCTGGTCCTGATCCAAGCCTTGTGTGAGAGATGGGACCCAGTGAGTCGGGCATTCCTGATGCCCTGGGGGCACATGGTGCCCAGCTTGGAGATGTGGTCCGATTACGAGTCTCAAGGTGGATGGCGAGGCAGTGACCGGAGTCACTTACGCGGACTACCGAGAAGGTGCCCAGAAGTTACTGGGTTTGACCTAGATGGTCGGAAAAATAGGTCGGTAGCTAGGGCGTCCCTCATGGATGCATTAGGGCTCACCGACACTCGTCGGTGGGACGACGAATCCTCAGAAGAGTTCATGGAAAGGATGGATATAGGATGCCGTGCCGTGTACTGCACAGATTTCGGCAACTGGGAAAGATGCAACATAGATTTGAGGAGATTTCTCCTCTTCCTTTTGGGGAGATTGGTACTGAGCTCGAAAGGGGACGGTATCCAATGTCGCTTCCTGGAGCTGCTATCAGACCTTGAAAGAGTAGGGTACTATGCCTGGGGAGCCGCCATGCTGGCACACTTGTTTGCAGGCCTGTTCCAAGAAGCGGATCGTGAGATGGCTGTGAGTGATTTCACACCATTCATCCAGGTATTTTTGGTTTTGCTTGTTTTGTATTTTTTTTGTGTTTTTGCAAGGTACTGATGACCTGTGCCGAGCAGCTGTGGAGCTATTATTACCTCCCTATGGGGAGAGCTCGGCATTGGCGACCCGTGATGGTGCCGCTAGCCAGGCGGTGGGAACCCATCATGAGTGCGGCACCCCTAACCTACCAACTGATGGTGCTAAGGCGGGAGCTACAGGAGTTCCCTGCAGCGATGGTAAACTGGAGACCCTACTCAGACATGGTCGATGCCGACCAGCCGTGGGTTCTAGCAAGTCGTGCCCGGTTCGGACGGGAATTGTGGATGCACTGCCTGAATGAAATCGAGCCGCTTCGGCTACGATTGGTTATGAGGACTTTGGGACTGGCTCAAGAATGGGTGGATTCAGCTGCGCCACCTCGTTGGGAGAAAGACGCGGGGACCGGCGACCTGCATTGACTGGCGCGTGCGGTTCCCTGAACAGTATGAAGACTGGCAACGGGGTGGCACGATTGTAGAATCACAGGCACGGGATAGCGAGGACTACTTGCGTCTATATAAGACAAAGTACGCAGAGCGGCTCCAACCCCGGGGACTTGTGGAGGTAGGTTTCCCCTTTTCTCTTTTCTTCTTTCTCCTTTTCTTGGTTTTCTGGTGAAAATGCTGACTCGTAAGGCTGCAGGATGTCCGGGATGCCATGATAGCGAATTTACGAACTCGCTTGGCAGAGATGGAACAACAGTTGGGTGATGCCCGCGGAGCTACGAGCGCCTTGGTAGGTGTACAGTACGTTCCTAATTAAAACCCCAGATTCCAGATGTTGGCTGCTAATTCACGCGGTCGTAGCATGCCCAGATTGGCGCGGCTTCCCCAGCGATGGGAGTAGGTGGTGCCTCTTCCAGCTTGTGGATTCCCACCTCAGAACTTGACTTGCTTCATGAGCAACTTGCTCACGCCACGCAGCGTGCTGCGGAGGCAGAAGGGATGCTCTCTATACAGGTAAGAGTTTCAGTGTTGAGTTCTCCTTATTTATGCCTTATCGCGTATCTGAGATGGTACACTCGGCAGGAAAAGGAGACGGAAGAAGCGCTTGCCCAAGCTGCGCAGAAGGAGGCTAGGATAGCAGAACTGGAGAGGGAACTGCGGCGTCATCCTGATGACGACTCCTCTAGGGATGCTGTGGAACTGAGGATCACTCTCCAGTTGGAGAGGGAAGACCGCGAGAGAGAACGTGCAGAGAAAGAAGGAGACGCAGAGAGAGAAAGAGCCAACAGATTGACTGAAAGGGAGGAACGAAGGGCCATGGAGGCCCAACTATTCGAACTCCGAATCAGCCTTGGTCTTGCTGAACAGTGGCTGAGAGATGGTGAGGAGCGCTACCGAAGAGCACGAGAGCGTGGCTTTCGTGTTGGTAGCTTCTCTGCTGCTTCCGTAGATCAACGCCGGGATGTGGGAATAGGAAGAGGAGTACAGAGCGGTAGGAGTACCGCTTTTCGTAGTTGGGTAGCACCTTTGAGAGCGTTTTGCCCGGAGAGTAGTGGGACGAGTAATGCAGAGAGAGAGGGCGGAACTTGATGTAATTTTTTTGGTTTTTGGAATAAAATACAAGGTTCGGTTTGTTTGTTTTTCACCTTTGCTTCTGTTGCCTGAATCCCTGCACACATCACTGAAACAAACAAATCAGAATTTCTGTTCTGACTTGGCCCCTTGCTCAATAAGCAAATGGTCACTGTGACTGTCCTTGATAACTGGTCAAGGGGCCAAGCCTTTATTAACGAAGGCAATGGAAAAATGTGGTGACAATAAATGCGACAGGCAAGCACACGAATGCAAGCGGTATTTAAGTGAGATGCTGTACGCAAGTGCGATCATGCAAAATTGATTTGTTTTCTTTTTATATTTGACATTTTTTTTGTTTTATCATAAAAAGATTTTTTTATTTACAAGTATGTCCATTTTCTCTTTTCCATTTTTTGTTGTTTTTATCATTTCAATTTTTTTGTTGCTAACGCCCGGCAAGCACCCAAATGGCACCTAACCTACGTGAGAACAGGGGTTTCTTACTAACCTCCCAGGTATCCTAAGTGCACATCTAGGTTGATTTGGCCCTCTAGACCCCTCGAATGATGATCCCGCCGGCTAAGACTTACCCTGATGACAATACCGTCATGCCATGCTTAGGCTCCCAGTCGCTTCCGACCACAGGGATTCACCCAAAAGGTGTTCGAGGTAAATGATTTGCCCGACCCGGGTCTGTTTCCTCACAACTCTAGATGGTATATGATGGAACACCCTGGAACCCTAACGACCAACCGCGCGACGCTGACCCGGAATCAGACGCCGTCGCACCCATAGGTGACGCGCTTGCATTGGCCTAAGCCCGAGGTTAAACAAGAAGACATCAAGGTGGTAAACAGGGGTCTTGACCAGCCAGAAACACGGAGACTCCTTCGCAGCGATAGCTTTTGCTTTTCAAAGTAGGCAACCAAATGTGTATATTAAAATAAGGTCGCAGACCCTGGGCAGTTTTCACCTTTCAGAAACTCCATCGAACCTTCATCTTTAGAGGAAGAAGGAAGAGCGTGGGGGATAAACCTCCTGAGAGGATCGGCAAAACCGTTAACCCGGCGAGCGAATAAGGGCCCATTAACTCTTTCCTTTCGGACAACTTCGGACCAAATCTCGAGCATTTACATTCCACGGCCCCTTTTGTGGATTCAGACTTTTGCTTTGAGGGGTTCCGTTTATCGCAACAGGCACGGTCACGACCAGGCTTTTCTCTTGATTTTGACTTTGTATTTCTTTTTGTGAGGGAGATATAGTCGTTTGACGTTTGTGGGCTCCCTTTTCGTATGCCTGCGGGGACACTGCCCTCTTCTCGTGCTCTGATCGATGCTCGAGGAAATGGATCCTACTCTTGCCTTTGGGGTTTGAGTTTCGGTTTCTCATGCTCAGCGTTTTAAGGGCGCCGACTGTCTCATTTGGTCGAAGAGAAAAGAATAAAGATTACAGCTTCCGGAGATCTTCTGGGTGACGCTCCACCGTAGGTGATGCTACCGACTTTTTTGAATAAAATACATAAGTGAGCACATGTTAGCTTCCTTCGAGCGAGCATAGGCCGACGTGGCCGGACAGGGATCTCCACGGTTCTGGCAAACCAAGACCCGGTGCCTACCAAGCCTTAATGGGCCCTATCCTAACATGAAGGTTAGATGCAGGACTTAACTACATGGTGACTGCCAGGCATCGGCATTTTGAATTTTCCATATTTTTAGTGGTTTTCGGTATTTCTTTGTTTTTGATGTTTTTTATCTTTTCATCATTTTTTTTTGTTTTGTGCTAAGGGTAGTATTTCTTAAGATAAAGCCCATTCCAAGGGTGGGATAACTCGGTCCCTTCGGCGTTGATTAGCTTGTAGGCGTTGCCAGGGTACACGGCTTGAATTACAAATGGTCCTTCCCAATTGGGTTGGAGCTTAGAACGCGGCCCTCCAGGTTTGACAAAAATTCTTTTTACGACCATCTCACCGACTTTGAATTTTCTCTCAACGACTTTCTTTTGGTAAAAGCGAGCGAGTCTATTTTGATACACACGCGCGTGTTCGGCAGCGGCCAGCCGCTTCTCATCCAAGAGTTCCAACTGGGCGAGGAGTGAATTACGACGATCGTCGAGGGGAAATTCCTCGTCCAATTGTACCCTGAGAGAAGGGATCAGAGTCTCGTACGGGACTACCGCTTCCATACCATAAGTAAGGGCAAATGGAGTCTGCCCGGTGGGGGTACGGATTGAAGTGCGATAGGCCCATAGGGCTTCGATAAGTTTTTCTGGCCAGTCTGAAAACTTACTAGACTCGCAGGTTTTTTTGATGATTTTGAGCAATGTTTTATTGGTGGCCTCCGCTTGGCCGTTACCTTGTGGGTAATAAGGCGATGAATGATGCAATGCAATTGCGTACCTTTTGCAGAGGTCCTGTAGGTCCTGAGAAATGAACTGTGGCCCATTGTCGGTGACGATTGTGCTTGGGACGCCGAATCTGGCGAGGATGTTTTTCATGATGAACTTGCAGACTGTTGACGCCTTGATTTCCGCGTAAGCTTCGGCTTCGGCCCATTTGGTGAAGTATTCCGTCGCAGTAAGGATGAAAGATTTCTGCTTGGTGAGGGAATTGGGATCACCTAGGGGACCAATGATGTCGAATGCCCACATGGAGAAAGGCCACGGGGAGATATTGGATGAAGTGAGGAAGATGGTGAATGGATTTTATCGGCGTGAAGTTGACACTTGACACACCTACGGACATAGACAGCACAATCTTCTTCCATAGTGGGCCAATAAAAGCCTTGGCGAATGATCTTCTTGGCGAGCATCTGACTATTCACGTGGCCACCGCATACGCCCGAGTGCGTCTCCTCTACACATTTCCAAACCTCATCGTCACCAAGACATCTTAACAGAATACCAGTAAGGCTCTCCTATAGAGTAGACCTCCAACCAATGTATATTTCTGAGCCACCCTTCTTATGGCTTTCTTGTCCTCTGTGGTGGCCCCTTCAGGATAAGACTGATCTTGGCAGTATTTGACGATTTCATAGAACCATGGTTTCTCTTCATCAGCCAGTTCTTCTTCGGCCTCTGCCAACATGATCTCCCTCTTCTCAAGGATATCTTCCTGCAGGATCTTTCTTGCTATCCTGTCTTTGATGTTTACGTAGGAAGCATCGTCGATTGCAGGGGCGTGAAGTTTGTAGATGGAAATGGACTTAAACCATCTTCCTAGAGGGAACCTTATGGATGATGCCAACGAGGCGAGGGCATCGGCGAGAATATTCTGATGACGAGGGACATGAACAAAGATCAGTTTTGTGAACAGTTTGGCAAAGGCAGCAGTGAGTTCTTGGTATGGCTTGAGTTTGGGATCGCGAGTGCGATATTTAGTGAGCACCTGGCGAAGGATGAGTTGACTATCACCTACGACTCGCAACTCAGTGATACGAAAAGAATGAGCGAGTTCTAGGCCAGCTAGAAGAGCTTCATATTCGGCTATATTGTTGGTGACTGGAAATTTGAGTTGGTATGCCAATGGGAATGTGAGGCCTTCAGGCGACAGGAGGGCGACGCCGATTCCTCTCCCTTGAGAATTCAGAGCTCCATCAAAATATAGCGTCCACATTGGCTCATCTGATTGGTTGACGGACATTAGTTCCTCATCTGGAAACTCTGATTGGACGGGATCGAACTTGGGAAGAGGATGGTGAGCGAGATGCTCGGCTATGGCATAGCCTTTAATCGCCTTTTGCTGGATGTAGGTGATGTCGAACTGAGAGAGAAAACTTTGCCAGCGTGCTAGCCTATCCGTAAGGACGGCTTTCTCCAGAAGGAATTTGATAGGATTCATTCGAGCAATCAAGTGGACCTCATGAGCCAAGAAGTAGTGCTTCAATTTCTGCACTACCCAAACGAGGGCAGCACAGGTTTTCTCCATGACGGTGTACTTCTGCTCACAGGGATTGAGAAGTTTGGACAAGTAATAGGTTGCCCGTTCCTTGCCTTCTTCATCAGCTTGTGCGAGGACGGCTCCCACGGAGTCATCCAAGACTGAGACGTAAAGGATCAGAGGTTTTTCTGGTTTAGGTGGAATGAGAACGGGTGGACTAGCCAGATATTCCTTCAACCCTTCAAAAGCTTTTTGACATTTAGAATTCTAGTGGAATTCTACTCCTGGCTTGGTCAACTTGTAGAGAGGTCTACACCTTTGTGAATGTTGGGACACAAACCGACGAATAAACTGCAACCTCCCGATTAAACCTCGGACTTCCCTCAAATTCTTGGGAGGGGGCATATCCCTGATAGCCTTGGCTTTGTCGGGATCTATCTCGATCCCTCTTTTACTCACAATGAACCCCAGCAATTTACCCGACGACACACCAAACACACACTTTTTCGGGTTCATTTTCAATTGGAACTCCCTTGACCTCTGCAAGACCTTAGCCAAAACTTCTGGATGTTCCATCCTGGTCCTTGATTTTACCAATAAGTCATCCACATACACTTCCAGATATATGTGCATCATGTCATGAAATATGGCCATCATAGCTCTTTGGTAAGTAGCTCCAGCATTCTTTAACCCAAACGGCATGACCACGTAACAGTATGTTCCCCAAGGAGTAGTGAATGACGTCTTTTCCTGATCTCTTCTGCCAAACGAATTTGATTGTATCCTGAAAATCCATCCATGAATGAGAGGGTTTCGTAGCCTACCGTGTTATCAATCAACACATCAATGTGAGGTAAGGGAAAATCGTCCTTTGGACACGCGCGGTTAAGGTCCCGGAAGTCGATGCAAATCCTGACTTTCCCATCTTTCTTCATAACCGGGACAATGTTCGCCACCCATTGAGGATAAAGGACGACTCTAATGAACCTGGCTTTGTGGAGCTTATCGACCTCTTCTTTCATTTTCAAAGCCATCTGAGGGTGGAAACGCCTTAACCTTTGTTTTACCGAGACGGACCCTGGTTTTAGGGTTAAACGGTGTTCGACCAAGGTTGAATCTAGACCCGGCATATCCTCGTAGCTCCATGCAAACGTGTCCTTATATTCCTTGAGAACCTCAATTAATGCCTCTTCTTCAGAGGGTGGTAGGTTGTCACTTATGAGGATGATCCTAGGGTCTTCCTCAGTTCCCAAGTTGACTTCTTTGGTGGATTCTTCTACGGCGGTTGACGGCTCGTCGAATCTCCTCATTCCACTTGCGTATGCGCCCGCCGCATCCTCATATTCTTCACCCTCATCTTCAGTGGGGCATTCTTCATCCGTGATCTCGTAGACTCCATACCCTTCATCAAATGCACAGTCGCCCTCACATTCTATTTCCGGTAGCTGGATGGGATTTTCTAACAACTGGGGGATGGCAAGAAGGGCCTGACACCTGGCGGCTAAATCCAGAAGGAATCGACGAGGGATCTGCCTACCCTTGGATTTCTTCCTAGGTACTACCCTTGGCCTATCATTCCTAGATTGACTGACAATATTTACAGAAGAAGAGGAAGACGAAGAGGATGGTGTAGAATGTACAGGAGAAGACCCCTCAGAGGAGGGGTAGAAAAGGTCGCTCATCGGACCTTGGACGGGTGGTCCGCAAGGCGGTACGCACCCGTGGGAGATGTAGGAGGTTTCCTCAACGAAGATGTGTTGTTGGGGAGTTTGAAAATTGACGTTTTTTTTTCGTTTTCATTTTTAATGACAAAGCAGTGAAAAGAGATTGGAGGAGAGAGAAAAGTGGTTATGGCTAGAGGATTGTGAGGCTCATAGAGCAGATCATGGTTGAAGACCTGGCGCGGGTTGAAAAGCCCGCGTAGGTATGTAAACAGAGAAGGGGATCTGGGAAGATCATCAGACAATTGTCTGGCCCAGGAAGAAGATATCAGCAAAGGCTGAGACGAGTGGATGGAGAAGATGGCGGCTAATGAGCCGTCGACGGCAATGTTGAGGACGGATGAAGATCCGTCGATGACAGAGTCCTTCTGGCGAGGACGAGGATAGTTTGGAACCTTGGCAAGAGTGGTAATATTCTCTGGTATTCCGGAGATCAATGGTGGTCCTTCAGGCTGCGGAGACGAGAACATCCTTTCCAGTGCAACGGAAATGTCCCGTATGTCGAACCATTTGTTCCACTCGCATTCCGGATCTTTGATCTTGCCTCTTTTGGTGATCCTCGGACATTTTTCAGCCAAATATACAGCATGTGATCCCCCATATGCTTCTCGTGGGTAATCTCCCATCTGAACAACGGGCCCTCTGTTGAAGTGGTTTGATAGAGTCCATGTGAGGGGCTTCCAATCCGCCCTGAACGGTCCTTTGAAGCCTAGGCCAAACCTGCGGTTCGGCCTAATTTCCTTTGGCGGTTTGAGCCTACCCTGTAACTGTGCGCCCAGACCTTTACCCTGTTGGTAGCCGATGTTCCTCATAATCTCCCACCCTTTGGAGTGAAAAGGGAGACATGATGTTGCGGTTGTCCTGACCGGCTCCTTTGGTGCTAGTGGAACGTGAGATGAATCACGTACATCCAGTAGTGACAATATGGGCCGATGAGACGGCCAAACAGAGGGCAGAGAGGTGTTGATAGCATCCACTGTGTGAAGGACAGGTGTACTGACCACTTTAATAATTCTCCCATTGTAAGGAAACTTCATGCACTGATGGTTGGTGGAAGGCACAGCGTCCATGGCTTCGATGTAAGGGCGACCCAGTATAGCCTTGAATGTGGGGTCCATGTCGAGGACATGGAATTCCGTGGGAATTGACATGGGGCCTAGTTCTGCCTTCAGAATAATCATCCCCTGCGGCGGCCTTTTGCTATTGTCATAGGCCGTGACCGTGATCGAGGAAGGTCTTATTTGTTCCTCGTCGATCCCACACAACTGAAGAGTGCTCATGGAGATCACATTTATGGACGCACCCGTGTCCACAAGACACGGGTTTATGGATACCCCATTGATTTTTATTGAAATGCACAATGCATATTTCCGAGCTTCCTTGGGAGCGAGCTCGTAGTTGTGGAACATGATGGCCGGTTGTGTGTCCGTTGGGGTTAGGACGGTCGAAATCTTCTCCACGGGGAGGTCTTCATTAACCATGACTCTTTGAAGGTACTCCATTAAGGCTGCCTGGTGGGATGTGGATCTTTGAAGAAGCTCCAGGATGGAGATCCGAGCAGGCGTCTTGTCCAAATGTTTTAATAGATCATACTGTGTTCCAGGGATAGCTCTTTCTGGTTGTTCTCCATCATCCTTCTCTGGCTGAGATTGCTCAGGATTCTGACTGTTGTGGGGGAAAACCCTGTGGAAAATCCTTCCACTCCGGAGCACCATTGCCTGCGGCTTTTGTACCTCTGTGGGGGTAGCAGTGGGTTTTAACAGGGATTTGAGGGGTAGTGGTGGAGGAATGGTTGATGAAGCAGGGGTGATGACGGGAGCAGGGATTCTGATGAGGGGTTTGTTAGGTGGAGGCATGGTGGAGGTAGAGGGGATATCGCGCGGATTATGAAGGATAAGGGGTCTGGAAGGTGGAGGTGGAGACGAAGTAGAAGTGGGTAGGGCTTGAAGCGGGCAATGATTTTGAGGTGGGTGATGGGTAATGAGTGGTTTTGAAGGCATTAGTGGTGATACGGTGGAGAAAGACGGGGTTATGTATGGTTGACGGATGATAAGGGGTTTAGAAGGCGTAGGGGTAAATGTGGTAGAGGTGGATGGTAAAGTGGGGGAGTGAGAGAAGATGAGAGGGTGTGAAGGCGTAGTGGAGAGTGTCGGTTGATAGGAGATCGGGGTACGGATGAGAGGTCGTAATGGTAGTGGAAATGGTGAAGGCGATACTGATGCGGGTTGATGAGAGAGAGGTGCTACCCGGGCAAGGCGAAGGGGTTGCATGACGATGGGTTGGAGGAAGAAAGAATAGAGGTACTTTCCTGGTGTCACACCTGCTCTCTCCCGACTTCCGGGAAGGAGGAGATGGGGTTAACCTGATGATTGGGCTGTTGGTGCTCCGATAGTGGATTCTGGATTATGCCCATGTTGGGCTGTTGTTGTGGGGCCTGCTGAGGCTGCTGTTGTTGTTGTGGTTGCTGCTGCTGCTGCTGTTGTAACTGCTGCTGTGGCCTCTGAGGAGGTCTCCTAGCCTTGAGAGCGGTGACGTATCGTCTCATTTCATCCCAATCTATTTGATGTTCATCATTCATATCATGGATGTAATCTTTGAAATGGAAGCAGTAATCTACTGTGTGTCCTGGCTGCCTGTGGTAGACGCAGTATTTAGAGGTATCAACATTCGGGGGCCACACGGGCCTTTCTCTGGGTAGGGCGAGTTGGTTTGATGCCATGAGGGCATTAAAAATGTCTGCTAAGGTTTCTGGCAATGGTGGATAGTAGGCTCTCTTGGGACCGAGCGGCCTCCTTTGTTGCTGTTGGGGACCATAGTTCCCCGGGGGTGGAACTTGGTTGTACTGAAGCGGTGGTTGTTGTTGCTGAGGTTGTGGTTGTTGTTGCTGGGGTTGGCGTAATGGAGGCATATTATCCTGGGGTGGATTATTTTGGGGTGGAGGACGAAGAGGGAAAGGACCTGGTTGGAGGGGAAGTCGGGGCATTTGTGGAGGCCTTGGGTTGACTGCATAGTTGGCATTGTTGACCGCACCCACTTGCTCATTTGTCACGACCCCTTCTGTGGCTCCGCCCGGGACACCAGCGCCTGTCTTTCTGACTACTTTGGGCTTCGGCGACTCAAACATGTTCATAATGGGGGAGTCTTTTAACTGGGTTTGGATGTATCGGGCCCTTTCATAGAGTTCCTCCATTGTAGTAAGTTTATTCATGGCCAGGACGTGTCTGAACTGTGGGGTTGCATTAGACACAATCATCTTCACTTGTTCGGGCTCAGAGAGGGTATCCCTTATTCTTTCGCCAGAGACCTCCATCTATCAGCATAGCGGACAAAATCCTCGTCGGGCTTCATCTTTTCGGCCACTAGGTCGGTAATGGAGAGTGAGGGACCGACCCTATCCCTATATTTCTGCAAGAACCTTCTCTGGACTATTTCAAAATTCTCGGCCTCGCGGGGCTCCAAGGAATAGAACCACTCAAGCGCGGGACCATCCAATGATCTCCGAAAGAGGTATGCCAGGGACCTCTGATCGTTTTGCCAATAGGAGGATTCATACATGAAATCCTTGAGGTGAATGAAGGGGTTGCCGGTACCATTGTATCTGCGGTACGTGGGCATTTCGGAGGGAGGAAGATGAATGACGGGAAGGATTGGCAAAGCAACCTCCGGGTGGCTTTCACGTCCACCATCCTTCTCAGATTTTGAAACTGCTCGTCCATGCGATTGAACCTATTGAGGAGCGATTGGGCGAGCTCCTCTGGAGGTGAAGGTGGCACTTGCCACTGGGGGAGAAACTGTCTCCCGGAGACTTGAGGGGGGAACCCGGAATGAGAGGGAGCTGTCGGACCGCCGACAGTTGGCCCTGGCTGAAGCGGTGTGTGGGGAACAACGGGAGTTTGAGATTGTGACGGGAACTGGAATGAGGGTGGTTGTTGGCTCGCTTGTCCTTGAAGCGAGGGAGACTGGATGGCTTGTGCCAATGAAGGAGATGGAATGGCCTGCACGGACTCTTGGAGAGGTGCGATGGCCGGAGTTGATTCCTGGGGCGTGGGGGAAACAGATTTCCCTTTAGAATGGCCTGGAAGGCCCGGAGCTGTTCAGAGGTAAGCTCCGTGTTGGCGAGGACGCCCAGTAAGGAAGAGATATCCTGTGGTGGGGACGTGTCCCCGGCAATAACCTGCACCTCATGCGAGGGCTCATGAGAAGGACCCGAGTCCATAGCATAGACTCGCGGGTCGGCTGACAAACCACGACTAGGGTGGTTTTCCTCAAAAGACTCGTGAGCCATGCTCACAGTTTTCCCAGAACGTAAAAACATACACTAGCAAGCAGGTAGCAGAGATTATCAAACAAGTGGATGCCTTTACGCCCTTTTTTTTGTGTTTTGATTTTGATGATTTTTTTTGTGTTTTTAGCGAGATCCGAAGTTCACACAAAATGGGGACCCTAGTTTATTTTTGTTTCACCGCCGTGTCAGCTAGGGTCTCTCGTCTCACCACGAATGAAATGACTAACTTCGGGGAACTTCAATGGTACAACCAGCCCAGTGAACGAAGAGGAGATTCTTCGATGTCGGGGACTTACGGAGGTCCCAGTGGAGGAGATTCTAGTCCGTTGAGAGGAATTCTCAAACGGAGAGTCCTTCCTTCACCGAGAAAGGGTGATCCTCAAAAAAATGAAAAAAGGATAGAAAAGAGGGATGGATGCATGCAATGAAATGCTGACAGAGATATGGAGTGGGAAAATAACAGAAATAACAGACATATAATAAACAAACAACCAATCAAAACTGACAGTGCTGCCATGAGCACAACGGGGGCGCGCACGGGCGCCAAGGTGGAGAGGCACGGATGGTGCCGAACTTGCAAGGGTAGCCAAAAGGAAGCAGTAGAGGTCCCACCGTGATCGCCAATCTGTGAGCGACGTCACGCGGTTCGGGGAGCGGAGAAGACGCGGAGCGCGCGGGCTCGTCTTTTGTTTGCTGCAACACAGAAATAAGAGAAAAGAGAAGGGGCCACCACGGAGATTGCTCCGGTGGGGCGAGCGGGACAAATGTAATATAGCAAGATATGGGGGTTAAACGGCCATAGCGGGAAGTGACTCGCCGCGACCTCGGGGGGACGGGAATGGTGCAGAAATTAAATAGCAAGAATTGAAACGGCCATTGGGGAAGTGACTCGCCGCGGCCTCGAGAATATGAGCAGATAAGAATATAACAGAATATAAGGAGAATATAAAGAGCGGGAATTTAAACGGCCATTGGGGAAGTGACTCGTCGCGGCCTCGAGAACATGAATAGATAAGAATATAATATATAAGAACGGGAATTTAAACGGCCATTGGGGAAGTGACTCGCCGCGGCCTCGAGAATATGAATAGATAAGAATATAACATATAAGAACGGGAATTTAAACGGCCATTGGGGAAGTGACTCGCCGCGGCCTCGAGAATATGAATAGATAAGAATATAACATATAAAGAGAATATAAAACGGGAATTTAAACGGCCATTGGGGAAGTGACTCGCCGCGGCCTCGAGAACAAGATGTGATCGCTAGGGGCCGAAAGACCCCAAAATAAAGAAAGTGATCGCGCCTACCTCAAGAGCGGGAGATGGCGGGTTGCTTCTTCCTCCCCCTTCGGCCGGCCGACAGAGAGGGCTTTCCTTGGGTACCCTTGCAAAACAACGACAAACAAGTAACGAGTGGATTAGAAAGATGAAGGTGTAGTATTCAAATCCTTGCGATAAAAATAACGAAATGATGGCAAGACACACACCTGGTTGGTGTTATCTTTTAAACCCCTCTCGGACTCGAGTAGGAGGAAAATGAGATGATGGATGCAAGAAGTATATAAGAAGAGGCGCCCTTATGAAGGGGGATAGATGATGCGAGATGATGAATGCAAAAGAACTAAGAAGAAAAGGAAAGGATTGGCTTATTGGATGTGCCGATGGTGAAATCCGGCGGAGCTCCGGCAGCGTAGGGATGGCGTGGAAGCGCGGTGGATGAAGACGACCTTCCTCTCGCGAGCGTGGGCACCCGAGAAGCCGGCAGAACCTCCACCTACAAAAGACCCCACGGGTTAGAAAATGACTCCGGTAGCCTCTGGGCTCCGGCAGCCTATCGGATCTCTTCGAAGCTCTCCCAGAACTGAGGGGGTGGGCCTCTATTTATAGGGCTCCGGAGGGTGGAGGCGTCCAGGACCCTGGACACCTCCATCAGGGCCGAACTAATATTTTATTCTATTTTTATTAATTTTTTTGGAATATTTTTGTGGAGGCGTCCAGGGCCCCGGACGCCCCTAACAGGTCCACCGAACACCACCGACGGCCGCACGCGGTTTGACACAACGCGTGGTTTTGTGAGCGGCGCCTCGTGATTTTGAAATGGGCGCGTCCAGCGGGCTGGACGTCTCCATAATTTGGATTTTTTCACACACGACAAACCGTCGTTCGGTGGGCGGCGCCCGTGAGGGAGTTGATGGAGGCGTCCATGGGACTGGACGCCTCCATAAATATATTATTTTTTATTATTTTATTTTGTTTTTATGCCAAAGCTGGCATTTTAATTTTTATACTTGTTTTTATGGAGGCGTCCAGGGGCCTGGACGCCTCCATTAATATATATTTTTTTATTTATGTTTTGTCTTTTATGCCAACTGGCATTTTATATATTTTTTTATATTAGTTTTTATGGAGGCGTCCAGGGTCCTAGATGCCTCCATTAATATATAATTTTTATTTATTTTTGGGTTTTAAAAAATAAATAAAATAAATTAAAAGAATGGGGGCGTCCAGGGGCCTGGACGCCCCCATTAAGACCCACCCGGGTCCTTAGTTCAGGCGTTGGCGGCCGCCTGGCAGACACCCTTCTTGATTCCGGAACCTCCTGATGCGTCTGACTTGTGTTGATGCCGTCCGAATGCCGTGACGGGACGATTCCGGATGCCGGAAAAGGCAGAAGAAGACCCAAGAAAAGGAAGTATTAAGAGATTCGAAATGCGTAAGCCGTCGCGGGGCGTTGTATAATAATATGAGGCTTTCTCAGGAGACGTCAAGAATGGCGTGTCTACAGTCGGGTCCCTCCTGGTCTGGAGGAAGAGAGGTCTGCGACCTCTGGTTTGCAAGTGGCTAGAAGTCACTTGTGTGTTTCCGTTCGGTTCAGAGGAAGAGAGATCGGTGATCTCTGGTGTTGCTAGTGACAGGTTGTCATTAGCAGGTTCCCTCCGGTGGGTGGAGGAAGGGAGAGGTGTCTCCGGTTCTGTTCTAGCTGGTAGCTAGAACAGGTTTCAAGTTCTGTGGGTAGCAGAGCTTGGTTGAGGGATTTGTTTCCCTTGGTTGTTCAAGCTGTGTGACAGCATGTTGTTCGCAGACTGAGTCTGCAGTGTTCTAGCATTGTGCTAGTGGAAGCCTCACTCCTGTTGGGAGTGAGGGGTGGACGTAGGTCTGTGGACCGAACCACCTAAAAACCCTGATGTTCTGTGGTTTGCTTGTGGTGTGCTCTTCCATATCTTCTATCTGTTTCACAGGTTGTTTGAATAGTCTTCTTTCGAGTTACAGTGTCCTTGAGCTTTACATCTTGGTAAGTGAGTCTAGTTTGCATTGTACTGTCATTTGGCATTAGACTTCATCAGGTTCCACTAGTATAGTCAGCAGCTCATCTAGTCGATCAAATGTCTATTTAAACTCGATAGCTTTTATTCTGCAACTGTATCTAGTAGCAAGCGAATTGTTTTAATTTGGGTAATATTCTTGAAGGGGATACATTCACCCCCCCTCTGTATCGATCGCACCGTCCCAACAATTGGTCTCAGAGCAGGTTGTCTGCTTAGAAGGTCCAGCGATCTGTAGATTCGATCCTGCTATCTTGGTGCTTCATTATTCCTGTTACATTTATCTGATCAGCTTTCATGGGTGATCCACCGGTTTTCAATGGTTCTAATTTTAATGCGTGGTTTATCAGTCTACGAAATTATGTTGATGCAGTTAATCCTGATCTGTGGAAATTAATTTCACAAGGTCCTCACAAATTACCAAAGAAAGTGTCCAAATTGACCAACAACCACAGATCAAAGGATGAAGAAAATCAGAAAGCCTTGAATCTGATGAAAACAGCCACTGACAGAGCCTTACACTCTTGTTTTTATGATTGCAGGTCTGCCAAAGACATCCTGGAGGAGCTGAAGCGAACTCACAGGTTAAATGAAGACAGCTGCATGATGGCTAAAGGAAGTATTCATAGTAGCAGCCAAAATGAAGAAGAAGATGATGAGAAGGAGGTAAACATCTTCGAGAATTTTTCTTTAGATGATTGGGAGAATACATATGCTGAGCTGTTTGAGTCTCATGAACAATTAAGAAAACGATACAAGAACTTGAAAAAGAAAAGTGATCAGGGTAGTTCAAGTTCACCATGTGAAAATTATTCAAATATGAAGCAATCTCATGATGCCTATTTGTCAGATATCCATATGCATAAAAACCAGAATGAAAAATTGATGAATGAACTTAAATGTGTTTGCTCTGAACTAAGTAGACTGAAATCTGAAAATGACTTTCTTAGAAAAACTGTTAAAGAAAATAAAGAAAAATTTGAGAAACTTGAGCAAGAGAAGAATTTGTTTGCTGAAAAATCTATTGCCATAGAATCTGTAAACATGGAATTGCAGAAAGACCTTGAAAAACAGCAAAAAGAATTAAAAGAGTTTGAAGCTGGGTTAGAAAGTTCAAGGAAACAAATTGGCCTATTTAAAGAAGAAAATCAAAAACTTGTTTGTGAAATCTCTGAACTAAAAGAAAAACTTGGCTCGGCTGAGAATGATCAGGTTCATGTTAATGATTTAGTTCAGAATGAAAAACTATTGAAAGAATTTGATTCTGTTAACGCTAAATTGAATGTTCTAAAATCTGAAAATGAATGTCTTAAGAAATAATGTGAAAAACTCCAGGTTAAAACAATATGTTCGGTTAAATCTGCATGCAATGAGTGTCCATTTCTCAAGGAAATAAATGAAAATCTTCACTCAAATTTAGAATGGCATAAGGAGTTTATTGCTTCTCTAAAAGAAGAAAACAAAGATCTATTAAACAAGATTCTGGAGCTTGAACAGATAGAGGAAGAGCTGAATGATAAAATGAGTTCAATAAAAATTGATAAAGACTTTGTTGAAGAAATTGAAAATCTGAAATCAAAAAATGACAAACTAATTCAAGAGGTTGAAGGATTCAAACAGTTGAACACTACTATGTCAGAGAAACTTCTTCTCTTAGAAAAAGGAAAAATTGTTTACATTGAAGAGTCTGAAAAATTGAGAAATCTGGAACAAGAAATTGAGGAATGTAAAATTGCAAACAAGGGTACTAAGCGAATGTGTAAATTGCAATGAACAAGAGATTGCCAGTTATGAAATACACATCGTTTCTTTGGAAAATGAAATTGAAGATTTGAATAATTCCTTGTCAAAATTTGTGGACGGGAAAGATAATCTGGGCAATATTCTAGGAACTAAGGTAAATTTTTAGAAGGAAGGGTTGGGCTATAATCCCTCAAATAAGAAGTGTTTTCAAAACAAAGTTCAAACTTCCTTTGTGTCCAGTTCAACTTCTCAAAGCCCTGAGAACCTTCCTGGTTATCAGTCAACTGCTCAAAAGAAAACAACAGAAAAATAGAAAGAAAAAAATCAACAAGTTCCTCTTCCCACTCTGCATGTTTCACCCACACACTCGCATGCATCTAGAAAGAAAATGATCTATCACTACTGTCACAAATATAGACATTTGATGCATGAGTGTAATTTGATGGAAAAGGATGACCTAGCAGCTGTTCAAAACAATCAGGGTAGAAAGCATGTCCTTAGGGAAAAGAAAATTCATTGTTCTCATTGTGGAAAATATGGCCATACAGCCAAGGACTGTTGGCATGCTCAGGGAAGAACATTCTTTCAAAATATAAAACTCCCTGCAAATAGAAATATTTTTGGAAGAAATAAATCTGTTTCTAAAGAAAAGATTCTGGCATGCTTTGAATGTGGAAAATTTGGCCACCGAGCTTTGGAATGCTGGTGGGCAGGTAAAGGTAAATCAAAATTTCATGCAAGTAACAGAAATCTTCATGCCAATGCACATAAAATGTATGTTCAGAATAATGCACACAGATTCCATGCTAACAATGTTGTGCATAAAAAGAATTCAAGATCTGCTGTTTCCTGTCATAATTGTGGGCAGGTTGGGCACTCCATGAGTGAGTGTAATTTAATGAAGTCTGATGACTTACATGCCCAAAGAATGTGGAAAGCACCTATCAGAGGTGTTACTAACAAAGTAGGACCCAAGAAGTCTTGGATACCTAGAAACACAAAATGAGATCTGTGCTTTGCAGGTATGCCTTGGGATGAGGAATAAAAAGGGGTCAAATAAACCAAGGCATCCAAAGTATGGTAAACCCCAGCTCTGCTGATTAAATGTTTGTTCACCTGAATTTTTGTTTTAATTGAACATCATGCTTAATATGTCAATGCATACATGTCCAGAACTGCATCTGCCTTTTGTAATTTTCTTTTATCATGCACTGGTGCATACATGAGTTTAAAGAATGTATGCATTTGATGTATACATATGTCAATTGCAGTTAGTTGATATTTGCTAAAATGTATAATCTCTGAAAAATAAATTACATTCTAAAAAATCTGAAAAAGTGAGTTGAGTAAGTCTGCTGCTTGGATGATGTTTCATGCTTAAAAATGTTCATCTGCACATTTGACATGCGCATGCATCACAATTGCATATAAGTGGCATAGTGTTAGCTAAAAGATGCATGTAGAACTACATATGCATTGGATTGTCATGCATGACTCTTGGTATATAAATAGTAAGATACTAAAGGGCAGATGAACTCTGTCTGGAATTGCTTACTATGTGTGAGGTAGTCTTTAGACCAAGTCCTCCGCCTGGTACCATAGGTCAGAGTTGCATCCATTTAGGAATGTTAGATCATGCATACATTTAGGGGGAGCATTATTCATATTCTACCATCTGAACTTCCCATCTTCAGATTGAACGGCTATGTAATGCAACACATTTCAGCTTTCTGCTTCAACTGTTATCAGCCACCTTCACTCATCCTATTCATTGATATCATCTGTTGAATTGGCTGTTCCCAAAAAATATTTCGGCCTTCTTCCTGAAAACTCAGAAAGTATTCTCTGTACATATCCTGATCATAAATCTGAAAATAAATTAAAGAGAAATCTTCTATTATATAGGATTATGAATGTCTGATTCTTTCAGCCGGTTGATGTTTCATGTATGTCTTGTGTTTGCTTTTGAACATATCTTGAAAATATCTGAGTTGGTCTTAATAAACTTTAACCAACATTTTCATGTTGAGTCTTTTAAACTCTTCTGAATTCTGAAATCATGATATTCCTTGATTGATATGTATGAAATGAGTATTGATTTTTAAACATCTGAGAATATGGATTATGTCTAAGGGTAAATCCTGTCAGAGTAATGACCTTGGTCACTGAGAAACCATGTCCAAAGGACTGTGTCATGAGGTGCCATAGTTAACTCTGCTTAAAAAAAATGATTGATAATCTGGCAGAGCAATAGCATGCACACTGAGAAATACATCTCACTCATCAAAGAAATGATCTGTAGTGTGTCATGAAGTGTAAATGCAATCTCTGTTCCTATGAAGTATGAAAGTTAGTCCATCCAAGTGCTTAGGGATACTGGCGTCTAAACAACGTGTATCCTCTAGTTACAAGGGTGTACTAAACTCAAGTGCTCATGAAGAATGTTATGAAAATTGCTGCTAATCTAGTATACCATTTGAAAAATATGTGCAAAAGAAATATTCTATTGGAACCCTTGATAGAAACAAATGTTTTTCTTATGTGTTTAACTTCATTACTATTGATTGCATCTCTTAAAGGAATCTTTGAAATTGAGTGAGTAAGAAAGAAGAAGATCAAACAAGACTGTCAATATGAAAGCAAGGTTCACTTTTATTAAAACTGATTTCAAATATGAGTATAGGAAACTTATAAACAAGCCTTGCATACATCATATTCTGATCTGACTTGTCAATGAAGATCATTCATAAATCTCTATAATAGAAGAGTCTGAAATACGTATTTAATCAGATTTATGAAATTGATATCACATTGAAAACCTTTCTCATTCATTCTGTGTGCCTTCTCTCTCACAATGGACCCCATTATGTCAGATCTAACTGTTGACTTTTATATTTCCTGAGCTTCACTCAAATCACTGTTGATCTAAGGGGGAGAATTCTTGCATGTCCCTGTGGTTTGCTTTTGATGACTATAACTCACAGCATTGCATAATAGCTCCTTCAACAGTCAATGAACATTCCCTCCTTTTTGATGTTGTCAAAGGGGGAGAACTCTTGTGAGTCATCATTTTTATTATTTGCATCATACTCATTTCTGACTGAGCTACTCAGTGGTGCATGAAATATGGTATCTCATAATCACCATGATGAATCTATTGTAATGACTCATAATATTACCATCATCAAAAAGGGGGAGATTGATGTGTCCCCTGTGGTTCTGGAGTTTTGATGATGACAGTATTATGCCTCATTATGTTTACATCCTTGATGATATAATCCTGTTGCATTATGAGAAACTGTCAGAACAGGTTTAAGGATGACTCACAGGTCATGAAGTTAACCCAAGTCAAAGTCAAATCATGATAGGTAAGGTGAATGCTCAGATCAGGTAATGCTTTAATTAGTTCTCCAGCATACATTCAGTTCTTGTCTGCTATATGCATTCAATTCATTAGTTCATGTTCATTGTGCATTGCCTCACATCAAGTCTAGACATCCTGGTTGCATTCTAAGTCTACACATCCTGCTAGGTCGGTCTTCAAAGTATGTACATTGATCTTCAAGTCATCGAGTCTATACACCAGCTTGATCTACTAAGTCTGTACATTGGCATAACTTCTTCAAGTCTGTACATCGGGCACCTTCTAACTGAAGTCTATACACTGGTCTTAATATTCTAAGTCTGTACACTGCCCGACCAGTTAAGTCTGCACATTGCCAAAGTCAGTACAGCTCAACTCTATACATCCTTCCAAGCTTCAACTCTATACACTGGAGTGTCAAGCTTCATGTCTATACACTGGCTGTTGCATTCTCATGAAGTCTACACATCCGATAGTGTAAGTCTATACATCGCCCAGTGTCATGCTTGCATAGTCTGTACAACGCCTGCTTCACACACTCAAAGTCTACACATTGCATGTCAGCAGGCTCGCATACACTAAAGTTCATACATCTCACAAAGTCTCTACATCGCATTTGGGAATCAAAGTATGTACATTGGCAGCAGAACTGCATCAAGTCTATACACTGCCTTTGTTTCAAAGTCGATACATTGTCTCTGTTTCAAAGTCTATACATTGCTACTTTGGCCAACTCTGTACATCCATTTGCCTGACTCCTGTTTCAAAGTCTACTCATTCATTGTTAAGGCAAGTCTATACATTGGCTCATGGTCTTCAAGTCGATACAGAGTTTTCATCTTCTGAAGTTTGTACAGCATTCTCATACGGAGAGTCCTTCCTTCACCGAGAAAGGGTGATCCTCAAAAAAATAAAAAAAGGATAGAAAAGAGGGATGGATGCATGCAATGAAATGCTGACAGAGATATGGAGTGGGAAAATAACAGAAATAACAGACATATTATAAACAAACAACCAATCAAAACTGACAGTGCTGCCATGAGCACAACGGGGGCGCGCGCGGGCGCCAAGGTGGAGAGGCACGGATGGTGCCGAACTTTCAAGGGTAGCCAAAAGGAAGCAGCAGAGGTCCCACCGTGATCGCCAATCTGTGAGCGACGTCACGCGGTTCGGGGGAGCGGAGAAGACGCGGAGCGCGCGGGCTCGTCTTTTGTTTGCTGCAACACAGAAATAAGAGAAAAGAGAAGGGGCCACCATGAGAGATTGCTCCGGTGGGGCGAGCGGGATAAATGTAATATAGCAAGATATGGGGGTTAAACGGCCATAGCGGGAAGTGACTCGCCGCGACCTCGGGGGGACGGGAATGGTGCAGAAATTAAATAGCAAGAATTGAAACGGCCATTGGGGAAGTGACTCGCCGCGGCCTCGAGAATATGAGCAGATAAAAATATAACAGAATATAAGGAGAATATAAAGAGCGGGAATTTAAACGGCCATTGGGGAAGTGACTCGTCGCGGCCTCGAGAACATGAATAGATAAGAATATAATATATAAGAACGGGAATTTAAACGGCCATTGGGGAAGTGACTCGCCGCGGCCTCGAGAATATGAATAGATAAGAATATAACATATAAGAACGGGAATTTAAACGGCCATTGGGGAAGTGACTCGCCGCGTCCTCGAGAATATGAATAGATAAGAATATAACATATAAAGAGAATATAAAAACAGGAATTTAAACGGCCATTGGGGAAGTGACTCGCCGCGGCCTCGAGAACAAGATGTGATCGCTAGGGGCCGAAAGACCCCAAAATAAAGAAAGTGATCGCGCCTACCTCAAGAGCGAGAGATGGCGGGTTGCTTCTTCCTCCCCCTTCGGCCGGCCGACAGAGAGGGCTTTCCTTGGGTACCCTTGCAAAACAACGACAAATAAGTAACGAGTGGATTAGAAAGATGAAGGTGTAGTATTCAAATCCTTGCGATAAAAATAACGAAATGATGGCAAGACACACACCTGGTTGGTGTTATCTTTTAAACCCCTCTCAGACTCGAGTAGGAGGAAAATGAGATGATGGATGCAAGAAGTATATAAGAAGAGGCGCCCTTATGAAGGGGGATAGATGATGCGAGATGATGAATGCAAAAGAACTAAGAAGAAAAGGAAAGGATTGGCTTATTGGATGTGCCGATGGTGAAATCCGGCGGAGCTCCGGCAGCGTAGGGATGGTGTGGAAGCGCGGTGGATGAAGACGACCTTCCTCTCGCGAGCGTGGGCACCCGAGAAGCCGGTAGAACCTCCACCTACAAAAGACCCCACGGGTTAGAAAATGACTCCGATAGCCTCTGGGCTCCGGAAGCCTATCGGATCTCTTCGAAGCTCTCCCAGAACTAAGGGGGTGGTCCTCTATTTATAGGGCTCCGGAGGGTGGAGGCGTCCAGGACCCTGGACACCTCCATCAGGGCCGAACTAATATTTTATTCTATTTTTATTAATTTTTTTGGAATATTTTTGTGGAGGCGTCCAGGGCCCCGGACGCCCCTAACAGGTCCACCAAACACCACCGACGGCCGCACGCGGTTTGACACAACGCGTGGTTTTGTGAGCGGCGCCTCGTGATTTTGAAATGGGCACGTCCAGCGGGCTGGACGTCTCCATAATTTGGATTTTTTCACACACGACAAACCGTCGTTCGGTGGGCGGCGCCCGTGAGGGAGTTGATGGAGGCGTCCATGGGACTGGACGCCTCCATAAATATATTATTTTTTATTATTTTATTTTGTTTTTATGCCAAAGCTGGCATTTTAATTTTTATACTTATTTTTATGGAGGCGTCCAGGGGCCTGGACGCCTCCATTAATATATATTTTTTTATTTATGTTTTGTCTTTTATGCCAACTGGCATTTTATATATTTTTTTATATTAGTTTTTATGGAGGCGTCCAGGGTCCTAGATGCCTCCATTAATATATATTTTTTATTTATTTTTGGGTTTTAAAAAATAAATAAAATAAATTAAAAGAATGGGGGCGTCCAGGGGCTTGGACGCCCCCATTAAGACCCACCCGGGTCCTCAGTTCAGGCGTTGGCGGCCGCCTGGCAGACACCCTTCTTGATTCCGGAACCTCCTGATGCGTCTGACTTGTGTTGATGCCGTCCGAATGCCGTGACGGGACGATTCCGGATGCCGGAAAAGGCAGAAGAAGTCCCAAGAAAAGGAAGTATTAAGAGATTCGAAATGCGTAAGCCGTCGCGGGGCGTTGTATAATAATATGAGGCTTTCTCAGGAGACGTCAAGAATGGCGTGTCTACAGTCGGGTCCCTCCTGGTCTGGAGGAAGAGAGGTCTGCGACCTCTGGTTTGCAAGTGGCTAGAAGTCACTTGTGTGTTTCCGTTCGGTTCAGAGGAAGAGAGATCGGTGATCTCTGGTGTTGCTAGTGACAGGTTGTCATTAGCAGGTTCCCTCCGGTGGGTGGAGGAAGGGAGAGGTGTCTCCGGTTCTGTTCTAGCTGGTAGCTAGAACAGGTTTCAAGTTCTGTGGGTAGCAGAGCTTGGTTGAGGGATTTGTTTCCCTTGGTTGTTCAAGCTGTGTGACAGCATGTTGTTCGCAGACTGAGTCTGCAGTGTTCTAGCATTGTGCTAGTGGAAGCCTCACTCCTGTTGGGAGTGAGGGGTGGACGTAGGTCTGTGGACCGAACCACCTAAAAACCCTGATGTTCTGTGGTTTGCTTGTGGTGTGCTCTTCCATATCTTCTATCTGTTTCACAGGTTGTTTGAATAGTCTTCTTTCGAGTTACAGTGTCCTTGAGCTTTACATCTTGGTAAGTGAGTCTAGTTTGCATTGTACTGTCATTTGGCATTAGACTTCATCAGGTTCCACTAGTATAGTCAGCAGCTCATCTAGTCGATCAAATGTCTATTTAAACTCGATAGCTTTTATTCTGCAACTGTATCTAGTAGCAAGCGAATTGTTTTAATTTGGGTAATATTCTTGAAGGGGATACATTCACCCCCCCTCTGTATCGATCGCACCGTCCCAACAATTGGTCTCAGAGCAGGTTGTCTGCTTAGAAGGTCCAGCGATCTGTAGATTCGATCCTGCTATCTTGGTGCTTCATTATTCCTGTTACATTTATCTGATCAGCTTTCATGGGTGATCCACTGGTTTTCAATGGTTCTAATTTTAATGCGTGGTTTATCAGTCTACGAAATTATGTTGATGCAGTTAATCCTGATCTGTGGAAATTAATTTCACAAGGTCCTCACAAATTACCAAAGAAAGTGTCCAAATGGACCAACAACCACAGATCAAAGGATGAAGAAAATCAGAAAGCCTTCAATCTGATGAAAACAGCCACTGACAGAGCCTTACACTCTTGTTTTTATGATTGCAGGTCTGCCAAAGACATCCTGGAGGAGCTGAAGCGAACTCACAGGTTAAATGAAGACAGCTGCATGATGGCTAAAGGAAGTATTCATAGTAGCAGCCAAAATGAAGAAGAAGATGATGAGAAGGAGGTAAACATCTTCGAGAATTTTTCTTTAGATGATTGGGAGAATACATATGATGAGCTGTTTGAGTCTCATGAACAATTAAGAAAACGATACAAGAACTTGAAAAAGAAAAGTGATCAGGGTAGTTCAAGTTCACCATGTGAAAATTATTCAAATATGAAGCAATCTCATGATGCCTATTTGTCGGATATCCATATGCATAAAAACCAGAATGAAAAATTGATGAATGAACTTAAATGTGTTTGCTCTGAACTAAGTAGACTGAAATCTGAAAATGACTTTCTTAGAAAAACTGTTAAAGAAAATAAAGAAAAATTTGAGAAACTTGAGCAAGAGAAGAATTTGTTTGCTGAAAAATCTATTGCCATAGAATCTGTAAACATGGAATTGTAGAAAGACCTTGAAAAATAGCAAAAAGAATTAAAAGAGTTTGAAGCTGGGTTAGAAAGTTCAAGGAAACAAATTGGCCTATTTAAAGAAGAAAATCAAAAACTTGTTTGTGAAATCTCTGAACTAAAAGTAAAACTTGGCTCGGTTGAGAATGATCAGGTTCATGTTAATGATTTAGTTCAGAATGAAAAACTGTTGAAAGAATTTGATTCTGTTAACGTTAAATTGAATGTTCTAAAATCTGAAAATGAATGTCTTAAGAAACAATGTGAAAAACTCCAGGTTAAAACAATATGTTCGGTTAAATCTGCATGCAATGAGTGTCCATTTCTCAAGGAAATAAATGAAAATCTTCACTCAAATTTAGAATGGCATAAGGAGTTTATTGCTTCTCTAAAAGAAGAAAACAAAGATCTGTTAAACAAGATTCTGGAGCTTGAACAGATAGAGGAAGAGCTGAATGATAAAATGAGTTCAATAAAAATTGATAAAGACTCTGTTGAAGAAATTGAAAATCTGAAATCAAAAAATGACAAACTAATTCAAGAGGTTGAAGGATTGAAACAGTTGAACACTACTATGTCAGAGAAACTTCTTCTCTTAGAAAAAGGAAAAACTGTTTACATTGAAGAGTCTGAAAAATTGAGAAATCTGGAACAAGAAATTGAGGAATGTAAAATTGCAAACAAGGGTACTAAGCGAATGTGTAAATTGTAATGAACAAGAGATTGCCAGTTATGAAATACACATCGTTTCTTTGGAAAATGAAATTGAAGATTTGAATAATTCCTTGTCAAAATTTCTGGACGGGAAAGATAATCTGGGCAATATTCTAGGAACTAAGGTAAATTTTTAGAAGGAAGGGTTGGGCTATAATCCCTCAAATAAGAAGTGTTTTCAAAACAAAGTTCAAACTTTCTTTGTGTCCAGTTCAACTTCTCAAAGCCCTGAGAACCTTCCTGGTTATCAGTCAACTGCTCAAAAGAAAACAACAGAAAAATAGAAAGAAAAAAATCAACAAGTTCCTCTTCCCACTCTGCATGTTTCACCCACACACTCGCATGCATCTAGAAAGAAAATGATCTGTCACTACTGTCACAAATATAGACATTTGATGCATGAGTGTAATTTGATGGAAAAGGATGACCTAGCAGCTGTTCAAAACAATCAGGGTAGAAAGCATGTCCTTAGGGAAAAGAAAATTCATTGTTCTCATTGTGGAAAATATGGCCATACAGCCAAGGACTGTTGGCATGCTCAGGGAAGAACATTCTTTCAAAATATAAAACTCCCTGCAAATAGAAATATTTTTGGAAGAAATAAATCTGTTTCTAAAGAAAAGATTCTGGCATGCTTTGAATGTGGAAAATTTGGCCACCGAGCTTTGGAATGCTGGTGGGCAGGTAAAGGTAAATCAAAATTTCATGCAAGTAACAGAAATCTTCATGCCAATGCACATAAAATGTATGTTCAGAATAATGCACACAGATTCCATGCTAACAATGTTGTGCATAAAAAGAATTCAAGATCTGCTGTTTCCTGTCATAATTGTGGGCAGGTTGGGCACTCCATGAGTGAGTGTAATTTAATGAAGTCTGATGACTTACATGCCCAAAGAATGTGGAAAGCACCTATCAGAGGTGTTACTAACAAAGTAGGACCCAAGAAGTCTTGGGTACCTAGAAACACAAAATGAGATCTGTGCTTTGCAGGTATGCCTTGGGATGAGGAATAAAAAGGGGTCAAATAAACCAAGGCATCCAAAGTATGGTAAACCCCAGCTCTGCTGATTAAATGTTTGTTCACCTGAATTTTTGTTTTAATTGAACATCATGCTTAATATGTCAATGCATACATGTCCAGAACTGCATCTGCCTTTTGTAATTTTCTTTTATCATGCACTGGTGCATACATGAGTTTAAAGAATGTCTGCATTTGATGTATACATATGTCAATTGCAGTTAGTTGATATTTGCTAAAATGTATAATCTCTGAAAAACAAATTACATTCTAAAAAATCTGAAAAAGTGAGTTGAGTAAGTCTGCTGCTTGGATGATGTTTCATGCTTAAAAATGTTCATCTGCACATTTGACATGCACATGCATCACAATTGCATATAAGTGGCATAGTGTTAGCTAAAAGATGCATGTAGAACTGCATATGCATTAGATTGTCATGCATGACTCTTGGTATATAAATAGTAAGATACTAAAGGGCAGATGAACTCTGTCTGGAATTGCTTACTATGTGTGAGGTAGTCTTTAGACCAAGTCCTCCGCCTGGTACCATAGGTCAGAGTTGCATCCATTTAGGAATGTTAGATCATGCATACATTTAGGGGGAGCATTATTCATATTCTACCATCTGAACTTCCCATCTTCAGATTGAACGGCTATGTAATGCAACACATTTCAGCTTTCTGCTTCAACTGTTATCAGCCACCTTCACTCATCCTATTCATTGATATCATCTGTTGAATTGGCTGTTCCCAAAAAATATTTCGGCCTTTTTCCTGAAAACTCAGAAAGTATTCTCTGTACATATCCTGATCATAAATCTGAAAATAAATTAAAGAGAAATCTTCTATTATATAGGATTATGAATGTCTGATTCTTTCAGCCGGTTGATGTTTCATGTATGTCTTGTGTTTGCTTTTGAACATATCTTGAAAATATCTGAGTTGGTCTTAATAAACTTTAACCAACATTTTCATGTTGAGTCTTTTAAACTCTTCTGAATTCTGAAATCATGATATTCCTTGATTGATATGTATGAAATGAGTATTGATTTTTAAACATCTGAGAATATGGATTATGTCTAAGGGTAAATCCTGTCAGAGCAATGACCTTGGTCACTGAGAAACCATGTCCAAAGGACTGTGTCATGAGGTGCCATAGTTAACTCTGCTTAAAAAAAATGATTGATAATCTGGCAGAGCAATAGCATGCACACTGAGAAATACATCTCACTCATCAAAGAAATGATCTGTAGTGTGTCATGAAGTGTAAATGCAATCTCTGTTCCTATGAAGTATGAAAGTTAGTCCATCCAAGTGCTTAGGGATACTGGCGTCTAAACAACGTGTATCCTCTAGTTACAAGGGTGTACTAAACTCAAGTGCTCATGAAGAATGTTATGAAAATTGCTACTAATCTAGTATACCATTTGAAAAATATGTGCAAAAGAAATATTCTATTGGAACCCTTGATAGAAACAAATGTTTTTCTTATGTGTTTAACTTCATTACTATTGATTGCATCTCTTAAAGGAATCTTTGAAATTGAGTGAGTAAGAAAGAAGAAGATCAAACAAGACTGTCAATATGAAAGCAAGGTTCACTTTTATTAAAACTGATTTCAAATATGAGTATAGGAAACTTATAAACAAGCCTTGCATACATCATATTCTGATCTGACTTGTCAATGAAGATCATTCATAAATCTCTATAATAGAAGAGTCTGAAATACGTATTTAATCAGATTTATGAAATTGATATCACATTGAAAACCTTTCTCATTCATTCTGTGTGCCTTCTCTCTCACAATGGACCCCATTATGTCAGATCTAACTGTTGACTTTTATATTTCCTGAGCTTCACTCAAATCACTGTTGATCTAAGGGGGAGAATTCTTGCATGTCCCTGTGGTTTGCTTTTGATGACTATAACTCACAGCATTGCATAATAGCTCCTTCAACAGTCAATGAACATTCCCTCCTTTTTGATGTTGTCAAAGGGGGAGAACTCTTGTGAGTCATCATTTTTATTATTTGCATCATACTCATTTCTGACTGAGCTACTCAGTGGTGCATGAAATATGGTATCTCATAATCACCATGATGAATCTATTGTAATGACTCATAATATTACCATCATCAAAAAGGGGGAGATTGATGTGTCCCCTGTGGTTCTGGAGTTTTGATGATGACAGTATTATGCCTCATTATGTTTACATCCTTGATGATATAATCATGTTGCATTATGAGAAACTGTCAGAACAGGTTTAAGGATGACTCACAGGTCATGAAGTTAACCCAAGTCAAAGTCAAATCATGATAGGTAAGGTGAATGCTCAGATCAGGTAATGCTTTAATTAGTTCTCCAGCATACATTCAGTTCTTGTCTGCTATATGCATTCAATTCATTAGTTCATGTTCATTGTGCATTGCCTCACATCAAGTCTAGACATCCTGGTTGCATTCTAAGTCTACACATCCTGCTAGGTCGGTCTTCAAAGTATGTACATTGATCTTCAAGTCATCGAGTCTATACACCAGCTTGATCTACTAAGTCTGTACATTGGCATAACTTCTTCAAGTCTGTACATCGGGCACCTTCTAACTGAAGTCTATACACTGGTCTTAATATTCTAAGTCTGTACACTGCCCGACCAGTTAAGTCTACACATTGCCAAAGTCAATACAGCTCAACTCTATACATCCTTCCAAGCTTCAACTCTATACACTGGAGTGTCAAGCTTCATGTCTATACACTGGCTGTTGCATTCTCATGAAGTCTACACATCCGATAGTGTAAGTCTATACATCGCCCAGTGTCATGCTTGCATAGTCTGTACAACGCCTGCTTCACACACTCAAAGTCTACACATTGCATGTCAGCAGGCTCGCATACACTAAAGTTCATACATCTCACAAAGTCTCTACATCGCATTTGGGAATCAAAGTATGTACATTGGCAGCAGAACTGCATCAAGTCTATACACTGCCTTTGTTTCAAAGTCGATACATTGTCTCTGTTTCAAAGTCTATACATTGCTACTTTGGCCAACTCTGTACATCCATTTGCCTGACTCCTGTTTCAAAGTCTACTCATTCATTGTTAAGGCAAGTCTATACATTGGCTCATGGTCTTCAAGTTGATACAGAGTTTTCATCTTCTGAAGTTTGTACAGCCAGTCACTTGACAAAGTCTGTACAGTGTCTCATATTGGCAAAGTCTGTACATCGTCTGGTCTGTGGATGCTTTGTCCTTTTGAAGTCTATACACTAGACTGTTAGCCCTTCAACTCTATACATTTGAGTGTTAACCTTTAAGTCCATACATTGGCCTTCAGACTAGCAAGTCTATACATCGTCTGTTGATTGCAAAGTCTGTACAGTGTTCAGAGTTCAAAGTCTGCACATTGGAGGCTTTTCCTACGCTTGGCCAAGTCTATACACACATATCTTTCCCTACGTTTTCTAGCCAAGTCTATACATCGCTAAGTCTGTACATCACTTCAGCTTACACGTTCAAAGCCTCAAAGTCTGTACAGCGTGAAGTCTATACATTAGCTCAGGGGCTTCAAGTCTGTACATTGAACTGCTCTTCCAAGTCTGTACAGAGGCTTCGAATCGGCAAGTCTGTACATCAGCTTCACTCAATCAAGTCTATACCGACTGCCTTCTCATTCAGAGTCTGTACATCGGTCCAACAGCCGATCGTCTCATTCAGAACTTTGCAAGTCTGTACAGCCGAGCGTCTCATGCATCATCTCACTCTGGCAAAGTCTATACACTGGCTCAAGCTCGTCGAAGTCTATACATCACCGTTGGGCATCAAGTCAATACATTGTTCACCGTCTTATTAAGAGTCTTGCTTCAAGTCTATACATTGTGTTGTTCGACCACAACTCTATACATTCGGTTGTTTTAACTTGAGTCTTCAGTGCTCACAGCACACTCGTTCCAAGTCTGTACACTGGTTAGGCTTCGTGAAGTCTATACAGTGGCTGAAGCTTTGTAAAGTTTACACATTGGTAAATCTCGTTTGCATTGTTCATCACATGTCTATACACTGCCTTTCATGAGCTTATCCATTAAGTCTATACATTGCTATGGATAGCCATGAACTAACTAAGTCTATACACTCGTTCTCAAGGCTTCAAGTCTATACACTATGTTGCATTACATGCTTTACCTAGAGTCTATACACCCGATTCCCTCATGCATTTCACAGAAGTCTACACATTCTATCTTGTTATGATAATGCATTCATCAGCAAGTCTATACACTAAGAGCGCATGTTACAAGTCTATACACTCTCTCAGTGTACATACTTGATCATTTGCTGTTCTAAAGTATATACATTCGTTTGCTTATCACGCTGCATCTTTTAAGTCTGTACACTACCGCTTATTCATTAAGTCTATACACTCTCTCACGATTGTACACACTTACTCAGTTGTTGTTTCTAAAGTATATACAGTCGTGGTTGTATGACTGAACTAACTAGTCATGTTTTCATTTGTCTCTGCCTGCAGAGGATTCAGACTAATGAGAGCACGTGATCCAAGAATGGATAAAGGCCCAGGATCGTGACACGTGTGCTGAAGCTTGCTGGAGAGCTGCCACGTGGTCCAAGGTTTTGGCGGGAGCTGTGGAGACCACACGCGCCCAGTGCTGCTGCTGATATAAATAGAAGGGTTCGTCTTCAGATGAAGACATACAGAAGCAGAGAGAAAAAGGGGCAAAGTCTATACAGTGAGAAACCAGCAGCAGAAGAAGAAAAAGAAGAAGAAGAGAAAAAGTAGAGACAGAGAGAGAGGCTGCACGATTGAGTGTCAGGAAAAGAAAGAGAAAAAGAGGAGGAGGAAAGAGATAGTGAGAGTTCATGGAGAAGAAGAAAGTAGTCTCGACTGAAGATCTGTCCACTGGACCGTGGATCAAATCCAGGCCAGTCAGCTCCGATGAGAGCCACATCTGATGTTCCTTCATTTACAGCTTGTGTTTACTGTGTTATTTTCATTTCTTATTTTTCCTTTTATTCGATCTGATTTACTATGTTCTTTCGATCCTCTAGATTGAGGTCGGGTCCCTCCTGGTCTGGAGGAAGAGAGGTCTACGACCTCTGGTTTGCAAGTGGCTAGAAGTCACTTGTGTGTTTCCCTTCGGTTCAGAGGAAGAGAGATCGGTGATCTCTGGTGTTGCTAGTGACAGGTTGTCATTAGCAGGTTCCCTCCGGTGTGTGGAAGAAGGGAGAGGTGTCTCCGGTTCTGTTCTAGCTGGTAGCTAGAACATGTTTCAAGTTCTGTGGGTAGCAGAGCTTGGTTGAGGGATTTGTTTCCCATGGTTGTTCAAGCTGTGTGGCAGCATGTTGTTCGCAGACTGAGTCTGCAGTGTTCTAGCATTGTGCTAGTGGAAGCCTCACTCCTGTTGGGAGTGAGGGGTGGACGTAGGTCTGTGGACCGAACCACCTAAAAACCCTACTGTTCTGTGGTTTGCTTGTGGTGTGCTCTTCCATATCTTCTATCTGTTTCACAAGTTGTTTGAATAGTCTTGTTTCGAGTTACAGTGGCCTTGAGCTTTACATCTTGGTAAGTGAGTCTAGTTTGCATTGTACTGTCATTTGGCATTAGACTTCATCAGGTTCCACTAGTATAGTCAGCAGCTCATCTAGTCGATCAAATGTCTATTTGAACTCGATAGCTTTTTTTCTGCAACTGTATCTAGTAGCAGGCGAATTGTTTTAATTTGGGCAATATTCTTGAAGGGGATACATTCACCCCCCCTCTGTATCGATCGCACCGTCCCAACACTTATTTCCATATATGCTTTATATGCCGCTGCTAGAGAGCATGTGTAGGGCCGTTAGCTCGTAATATTTATTTCACCGCTGCTGCGAAAGAGAGAGCATGACCGTCCCGTGACCCGATCCGGGCACAAAAGAGAATTGACCACCCTAGCTCTTGCCGATTTCTCAACCGTGCATGTCCGACGCTTCCCTCATTAAGGGACAATCACGAGCTCACCTAGAGTCCGAGGATGGCATTCCTCATTCGAGTCATGTCCGTGGTCTCATCCCGCATCAATCTGAGTCCGAGGATGACATTCCTCATTCGAGTCGTGTCCGTGGTCTCGTCCCGCATCAATTTGGTATCAGAGCGAGTTTGAGTCTAGGGTGTCAAAAAAAAGAGTGACATTTAAGTCTAAGTGTCTAAGTCGGTCTTAGGAGTTGTATTTGCATACCATTAGTCGGTATATCAAAAGATGTTGTCCGAACGTTAGGCTACGCCTATCGGGAAGGCCGCACATTTACGCGAGTGATCTTGGGATCGATTAGCTCCGCCACATACCGAGTCTTGGTCGTCATGTCTAGGGTTGTAGTCCATTGTCTAGTTGGTTTATCTACTAGTGTCGACATGGCCATCCACTAGCTTCTCCGTGTCCCATGGATTACCAAACACCCGAATCTTATCCATGGTGGCGATACTATCTCAAATGGAAGGACCACCCGAATCACCCCGCTAGGCCCGAAACTCGGGACTTCTACGGGTCCGATGACCCAGGTGACTACCTAGAGTGGGAAGCCATTATGGACGACTACTTCGAGGTGTACAATATGTACGGGCCCATGCAAGTCGATGTTGCCAAAAGGTGACTTTTTGGTGAAGCCGCCGAAATATGGAGGGACATCAAATATTGGAGGGAGGATAGGAATCTAAGGCCCATCGAGTCATGGTGGGAAATGAAGAGAGCACTTAGGAGGGTCTACTTTCCCCGCCCACCTACCTCCAACCACGGAGGTCATACAACTCACCAACCCCACCAACTCACCCACAATCAAGTGGGCCACACCTCTACCCAATCCCACCCCTTCACTGCCGTCCAAGCCCACCAAGGCGACCCCAATCTAGTGGCCCAACCAGTCACCTCCAACCAGCCTCCCCTTGGCACCCCCATCCCAACCCACTCAAGTACCTCCAACCGAGTGGAAGCCCCGCTTATAGCAGAGCCTAGGACCACACCTAGGCCGAGGGACAAGGAGCGAGTCCACCCCAAGGTCCCTACTCCAACCCACTCCTTTGAGGAATTCGAGAAAGTGATTTCAGATTTGTTGGAAAGGATAAGAGCTTTTTCACCCTCGAGAGCTCCAATGCCACCACCCTCTACGTCCGAACGTGATTCGGAACCATCTCATTTGGAGCCACCACGGCCCGAGCCACCCGTATTTCTAACGGGTACACTATACATCACCGAGCAACTTTTTAGTTGGCTCAAGGATGGCTTGGTCCCACCTCCCTTTCCATCCATGGACCCCATCCTCACTTTAGTGCCGGTCAACTCCTTCCATACCACATTTCGATCTAGTCACCATGTTGACACATTGGACGATCTTGTCATGGGATTAGATTCACAATGGAAGTTGACACATCTTTTGGCGCGAGGCTTTGACCAACCCGCTAGTCTTAGCTTCACCCATCCGGCCTTTGGGTCCATTACCTCCAAGTGCATCGCGGGTTGCGTCACCACGGAGGTTCTTCTACTTCTCCCGCCACCGGACGAGCCCGAATTCATGCCCTTTTGTGACAGGGAGGAATCATACTTCTTGCCTACGATCTCCGTCCCACCCGTCACAATTCAAGAAGGTGACTATCCACACCTTCAAAACTTCTACACGTGGGACCGTGACTTGTGAGAACCCACCACAAGGGGTCATACCTTCTTTGATCCCTTTGACCCACTCCCTAGTGGATCCTTAGACCCTCCATATATACTTCACTTCTTAGAGGGAGTCCACTATCACACTCCTACCCCACGGGCCGGGTCATCTACGCCCACCAAGCCGGTACACCTACAAGATACACCATCATCTAGGGGTAATACTCCTGGTCCTCCCACATCCACATCCCATATGCATGCATGGCCCACCTTAGGAGGTCTAGGATTTCCGCATGATGTCAACCACCGGCTACGTCAAATGCATGCATGGCACACATTCGGGTGTCCTGGCCCGCCGTCATCCATGTACGGGTCGGACTAACCATAGATTTGTCTAGAGTCATGCATGAGTCTATTTCTTATTTGTGTGGTTTGCATATGTGTGTTAGTGCATGGTGAGTCTACATGTGTCTTGTGTCAGCTCGTTGTCATTCTCTTGTGAGTAAGAGGCGATTGCACTCACTCGACGAGTATGGGATCGGTTCTCTATCTACACCCGGATCTAGTCACCTACAGGGACCCAGCGGTGATTCCTAGTGAGTCTTCGAGCCACCTCCTCCCATTTTGAGAGTGCCCCATTCGGAGTGTCCACCTCTAGCCCATAGTAGTTTGTGCATATCGAGTATATATGGAATGAGCAGGTGACGGTCACTTGGAGTGGAGCATACCTGCATTACTTGGCACGGTGACGGATCCATCGGAGTACTCAAGTATCCATACCCCTACTCGATGGGGTCGAGTTCCTCCCACCTAGGGAGAGTTGATGGAAATCGACGCCGAGCATGTATATTTTATTTTGCATTTATGTCATTTAGTTTATTTGTATATCCATGGGAAAGTATATGCACAATTGTACGGCTTTGTAAGTCAATGCGTCATTCCCACGGATTGTATGGGTTTCTATGTAATTTACCAGTAGGACCAGCAAGGGGGCCCTTAGCCTTTTCCCATTAGTCCATGCCATTCATGTGGGGTTGGTCAACCATCCTAGGTGGCCATCTAGAAGGGTTGAATGTCAATTGACCACATGGGAGACAAAGGGGGTAAATTTTCCAAGGTAGGCTACCTACCCTTCCAACTTGTCCTCTCTTGGTCAAGGGGGCGCCCCTCCCCTTATTATTTTATTATTTTTGTGTGTGTTATTCACACTTCATCCCAGCCCTCCATTCCCCATCCCTAGATCCAAGGGTATACATTTGATTAGATACATAGCATATAAAAGGTTGTATTTTCTATTTGTTGGCATTAATGAAGAGAAAATTGTTGGAAAATCAATAGTGCTTCTTGTGCCCCTCCCCTCTCCCCTGGTGTTTATCTCCTCCAACCCCAATTCTAGAATGATTTCATCTCTATCCCCTCCCCTCAATCTCTGGTTGTGATCTGTGCCGCCGCCGCTGCCGTTCGTGCCGCCATCGGACCGCCATCAAGCCACCGTCGAAGTTCTATCTTCAGCCAATAGTATCCCCTTCCACGAACTTCTGCAGTCTGCCCCAAGCTCTTCTTAATCTAAAAATTTTATGGTGTGTTCCTATCTTCAATCCCCACCACCACAAAAAAAATCCCGTCCAAATTCCATCATTTACTATTTTTCAAATTTCATGTGTTACTGTTTCCCAGTTCTGTCCAGTTTCAGATCTGTGTGACAACACCCCTATAATCCCCCCCTCTGACCATCTTTTTGATTTTTACAAGAACCCCCAATTTTATGGAATGTTCTGACCACCGTCCCCTCACTCCATGATTTTTCCTAATTTTTGATTAGCCATCCATCCATGTTTCAAAATTCGTTTTCAGAGCCATCTACAGTGCTGTCAGCCAGTTTCCAGATCCGACTCACAGCTAGTATACAAATCATAACATTTTTTAGCCACCTCCAAACCTGTCACAAAAACTATTGCCGTCTTCCTTTTTCAATTTCCTACAACTTTGATGAAGAACACAACTTCTGAATCGGAGGTCTACCTATCAGTCAACGCCAGTTCTCAGACAAGTTCCCTGTTGATCTGAGAATTCGGGCACTGTACAATAGCAGCTATCAAAATTCGCCAACAAGAAGTACAGAGCTGTTTATTTTTTTGTAATCCCATAGGGTTGAAGCCCTTCGAAGTAGATTTCTAACGGCGCCAGTTTTGTGTCGATCCGACATCTGGGCTGATCGCAGCGTCCTTTCTCGCCGGAGCACGCGCCTGAAAACAGAACCGGCAGATCCGTGGCCGGTTATTCCGACCGGTGCCGATCGGAGCCGCTCGGCCTCCAGCCGGTGAACCAGCGTGCCGCCATCTCGGGGAGCGTTTCCCCAAGTGTCCCCACTACAGCGGTGCCACTGGATCCCACACGGCCCCTCCGGACAGCACGTGGGCCCCACGGTCGCGAGTACGGGTGCGGCCGAAGCTACGCGTGAAGCCGCCCGTCAACCCGGAATCGGTCCTCCCGGGCCCAATTGTGTAGCCCTTTACCTCCCTGCGTGGAGTGGGCAGTGATTCATTGCTGTAACATTTGTGTGTTAACCGTCCCGGGAGTACGAGTTCGGCCGAGTCCTTCTTCCACACGCCGAGAGCGTGGAGGTATCGTATTCGCTCTTACACTCGGCATTTCACTTATTTCCTTATATGCTTTATATGCCGCTGCTAGAGAGCATGTGTAGGGCCGTTAGCTCGTAATATTTATTTCACCGCTACTGCGAAAGAGAGAGCGTGACCGTCGCGTGACCCGATCCGGGCACAAAAGAGAATTGACCACCCTAGCTCTTGCCGGTTTCTCAACCGTGCACGTCCGACGCTTCCCTCGTTAAGGGACAATCACGAGCTCACCTAGAGTCTGAGGATGGTATTCCTCATTCGAGTCGTGTCCGTGGTCTCGTCCCGCATCAATTTGAGTCCGAGGACGGCATTCCTTATTCGAGTCGTGTCCGTGGTCTCGTCCCGCTTTAGAGAATTTGAACAAATTTTTGGGAACAAAGGTAAACTTTCAAAAGGAAGGACTAGGCTATAATCTGGTGAACAAAAATGACTTTGAAAATAAATTGTACACTTCTTTTATCTCGAGTTCGGATGTAGCTAGTACTTCAAATGCCCACCATGTTCAGCATGCTAAAAGTAAAATCCAGAAATATGATGTTAAGTAGAACTTGAACCAAAACTCAAAACTGAAAAATAATTCTACTTATTCAAATGTTCATGCTAGGAAGCACAATGTTAAACACCATGGTACCAAAAAAAATGTCTCATGTTTTTATTGCGGTAAATGTGGTCATGTGATGAACGCTTGCTTTGTCATGAAAAAGGATGACCTAAAAGCATGCCAAAATGAACTTGTCTCAAAAAGAAAAAGAAGTGAGTCATATTTTTATTGTGGCATGTATGGACACATGATGAATGAATGCTTTGATTTGAAATCGGATGAATTAAGTGCATGCAAGAGAAATGGGTTCAAGAATTCAAGGAAGTTTTCAAAGAAATGAAATGAATTTGAAAATTCCTATGTTCATGCAAAACGATCATCTAATAGAGTTCCCCCATTGCATTGTAACAATTGTGGCAAATATGGTTATTTGATGAAAACTTGCTTTCAAAAGAAAAATGACAACCATCGTGCCATGAAGAAGAAAAACTTTCATACCTATAATGACACCACCTTTGTTAAATCACAGAAACCCAATGCATAAGCATATAAGAAAACTGTGAAATCTTTTGTTTGTTGTCATTATTGTGGTGAGTTTGGGCATACCATGCATGATTGCTCCTTAATGCATTTTGATGATATACATGCCCAAAAATTATGGAAGGCACTTATTAGAGGTGCAACTAACCATTCGGGACCCAAGAAGACTTGGGTACCCAAAACATCCAAATGAGAACTTTTTTACAGGATTACCTTGTGGCCATGTGGAAGGCTTTGAAAATAATGGCTGCTCAAGACACATGTTTTGAAAGTAAAATTCTGAATTCTTTATGAAAAACTAAAATTTGTTTGATTGAAAATCCATCATGAAAATCAAAAAAAATATATTTTTCTTATGAGTTTACATTGTATCTATCTGTTTATCATTGCATGACTACATGGTATATAAAATGGTGACTTGAGGAAGGGCATGTCATTTCTATCTGAAATCTATCGCCATGCGTGAGAATGTGCCTCCGCCTTGTACCATGAGTCACTTGTTCATTTAGGTCATAGGTTGCATGATTTTTAGAAAATGTCAATCGTGAATTTGTGCACATAAAAATGGTAGGTTTTTTTTTGAATGAATGATTTTGATGTATAAATTTAACTCATCTTTCTGCAAGTATATCTCTTAACAAATGGCTTCAATGAAATGCTAGCCGCTTTTATGGCTATTGCTGAGCTAATATGCTTGAAGGCATATGGTGATACCTACTGAACTCAGGTATTGATTCTAAAACTTGATTTGTCATTTCTCTAGGTTGTTGGGATGAATTTACTACTGGTTGAATGGAATTGAAAATCTTGAAGATCTTGTTGACTATTGAATATTTTTCAATCCGAATTGCTTGAACACATTTGAGCTTAATTGAATATCTGGTATAACAAATGGTGTTTGTGGAAGATTGGATTATGTCCAGTCGGAAACTCTCACTATGTGTGAGTATGGTCTTCGGACCTTCACCTCCGCCTCATACCAGAATGTGAAAAATATGTTTGGCTTGTGGATGATTTCTCATTTCTAAACTTGTGAAATGCTCTTGAAAATTTGTTTATGAACAATTTCTGAAAACTGGGTTGCACTACTTAAATTGATCATTTTTGCACCCTTGTTCTTAAAGGCCATATCTTGGAAAATGCTTGTTTGTTCATCATTTGAATGTGAGTGCGTTCATGTGCAATCTATCATGATATTCTGAAAACCAAGCTTTTGCATCTTGGATTACATTCTCATATGGTTACAGGTTGCATGCATTGCAATTCATGCATATAGTGCATATTCTGAAATGCATCATGCCGAACATTTCATGTTGCATAAATGTTAAAATGAATTCTTCCAATAATGGTATTATGTCTTCGGGATCAACAAGTGAAAATCTAAAAAGTACTCATGCATTAAGTGCATTTAGATCATTCAACTGAAAAAAAAATTGAAAAATTTGCATTTTGCATCCATGTTAAATTCTAAAATTTTGCATTACATTGTATTTTGCATTGCATTTAGGACATTTAAATAAAATCTAAAATTTTGCATTACATTGCATCTTGCATTGCATATTGCATATACTCCCATTGTATGCTTACATGTTATTATATGCTATGTACCCACATCCTTAGAATTTCTATGGCCTTATGCTTCTTTGACAAATAATGTTACATTTGAGTCATCATTGGAGTGTTTTGTGTCATACACTCATGGGGAGTACATATTTGATAAGTGCATCTATTTAGGGGGAGTTGCACTGTTATGTGTTCATGATATTTTCGGTATACATGCTGAATCAAATTCATACACATCTTGCATATAATGTGAAAATGAGTGTTAAACATAAGGATATAGAAATTTCCTTTCAACACTCTAGAGATATTAAACTTTCTACATGTATGTTGTAGAGGCAGTTGAGAAAAAAGCTGCCTACCTATCTTTGTTGAAAGAATGTAAATGAAAGGCAAAGCAATGCTTAGTCTCACGGAGTAAACTGAATACACGTCACCTGAGATGTGATGTGGTTCATTTTGGAAAAGTGTTGACTAAGGTACCTCTGTTCAAAATGAAGTGAAATGGTTCAGTATTCTGGGTAACTGGGGATTCTGGCATGAGCTCCATGTGTCTACTCGCGTAAAAGAAATTATTTGAACCTGATCATTCTTAGAAAAATTCTGAGTGCTCTTGAGAATTCAATGAAAAATTTGATGTGAAAAATTATTGAGGTAGAGCATAGCTCCGATACGCTTTTCTCATAAATTTAAATGTAGTCTGTGTAATCTCTCATTGTGTTGATTTGAAAATCTGAATATCCATATGGCTATAATCATTTTTCATGTTATTCACTTACACATTTGGAAATTTGATTTAATATGTATTCAGAAAATTGATTGACTACATTGACTATTGCATGATTTTCCTATATGATCCCACAACCTCCTAGGTGCTATATATGAACAATCCGGTTGTCATGACTCTCATGCACTTTTCGTATACCTATTCCCTTCTTAAATAAGTAAGGGGGAGCTGTGTTGCATGTATATATATACATATCTGCTTGGTTGCATGGTGCGCATTCATATCTCATCATTTATATGCATTGAGCTTCATGCATTCATAAAGAAAACTCAAAAATCTGAAAACCATGAAAATCCAGAATTGGTGCCGTCAAATCAAAATAATCAACATTTTTTTATTTCAACAATTGGAGTCGTTTGATTTTGATAGGCATATTTGTTTAGTTGCATTGCATGCCATTCATAGTTGCATTGCATGCATTGAGTTTTTAAGCATTTCAAAAGAAAACTAAAAATATGAAAATATGTAAATCTAAGAAAATCATTTGAGCTTTCATTGATTCATGAATCTATCATGTTGAAATTTAAACTTTATTACCTTCCTCTCACTTTTTGATAATGTCAAAGGGGGAGAAAGATTTATGTTAGAGAAACGAAGAGAAGGATCATTGGGGTGACTTGTGTCATCATATATCATAAAGTTTGTCATGTCATTCATAAAGTTTGTCATCATCAAAAAGGGGGAGATTATTGTGTACCTTGCATATGGTTTGTTTTGATGATAACTAAACTTTATGTATATGGTTTTGTTGATAACCAAACTTTTTGTATGATTATGCATTCATGATCATGACTATGATTCATATGTTTCCGAATTTCACATGTTTCATGAAAAGACTTGCTTCATGCCATCATTGATGCATATCTTGTGTGTGGAGTCTTGAATGAATTGGCCTACATCACTTGATCTCAAAAATGAGTGAAGTCTTGAACGAGCTTTCAAAATTGAGATTTTCTAGTGCATTTGTGAATGAGCTTTCAAATTGAGCTTAATGCATATTTTTGGTAATGATTCTGGAATTTGGCTTCATGATGTTCATTCAAACTGCATAAATCCATGGCTACATGATCTTGACCTTTGGCTAAGGAAAGTTGAGTTCTTAAATGGTTTTTAAGGCTCAGACATGTTTAGATGCATAGATTATGAAGTTGATTTTTGGTTGAGAAAAATTGGGGTTTCAATGGTTCTATAGCATTGAATGAGTCCCTTGCATATTCTTAGTGGAACTTGATTAATTGATTTTCACATTTGGTTGAATGATGATTTCACTTTGGTTATATGCATGGATACTTGCTCTTGATTTTTGATTAGAGAAAACTGAACTTTCTCTAAGGATTTATGAGCAAGCTAAATGTTTGAATCCCTCGTGCATATCATACATGTGTTTCGTATGGGGTTTCATGATTATACTTAATGCAATTCTTACATGGACCATGTTTAAATATGGTTGAGTGAATGGCTAATTGGTCTTGAACTTTGGATTGAAAATATTGGGCTTAGTTTGTGATTTCATATGTCATCTTCATGGATTTTTGATGATCTTTATTTTATATGTGAACCAATTGATTTAACTTATTTTTCATCATATAAATTCATAATTGAATGTTTGAATTCATTGGGTTGCATGTTAAGATCATTGAATCACCATTAAAAATTATTTTATAAAGTTTCAAGTTGAATGGTGTGCTCTTCCATATCTTCTATCTGTTTCACAAGTTGTTTGAATAGTCTTGTTTCGAGTTACAGTGGCCTTGAGCTTTACATCTTGGTAAGTGAGTCTAGTTTGCATTGTACTGTCATTTGGCATTAGACTTCATCAGGTTCCACTGGTATAGTCAGCAGCTCATCTAGTCGATCAAATGTCTATTTGAACTCGATAGCTTTTTTTCTGCAACTGTATCTAGTAGCAGGCGAATTGTTTTAATTTGGGCAATATTCTTGAAGGGGATACATTCACCCCCCCTCTGTATCGATCGCACCGTCCCAACACTTATTTCCATATATGCTTTATATGCCGCTGCTAGAGAGCATGTGTAGGGCCGTTAGCTCGTAATATTTATTTCACCGCTGCTGCGAAAGAGAGAGCATGACCGTCCCGTGACCCGATCCGGGCACAAAAGAGAATTGACCACCCTAGCTCTTGCCGATTTCTCAACCGTGCATGTCCGACGCTTCCCTCATTAAGGGACAATCACGAGCTCACCTAGAGTCCGAGGATGGCATTCCTCATTCGAGTCATGTCCGTGGTCTCATCCCGCATCAATCTGAGTCCGAGGATGACATTCCTCATTCGAGTCGTGTCCGTGGTCTCGTCCCGCATCAATTTGGTATCAGAGCGAGTTTGAGTCTAGGGTGTCAAAAAAAAGAGTGACATTTAAGTCTAAGTGTCTAAGTCGGTCTTAGGAGTTGTATTTGCATACCATTAGTCGGTATATCAAAAGATGTTGTCCGAACGTTAGGCTACGCCTATCGGGAAGGCCGCACATTTACGCGAGTGATCTTGGGATCGATTAGCTCCGCCACATACCGAGTCTTGGTCGTCATGTCTAGGGTTGTAGTCCATTGTCTAGTTGGTTTATCTACTAGTGTCGACATGGCCATTCACTAGCTTCTCCGCGTCCCATGGATTACCAAACACCCGAATCTTATCCATGGTGGCGATACTATCTCAAATGGAAGGACCACCCGAATCACCCCGCTAGGCCCGAAACTCGGGACTTCTACGGGTCCGATGACCCAGGTGACTACCTAGAGTGGGAAGCCATTATGGACGACTACTTTGAGGTGTACAATATGTACGGGCCCATGCAAGTCGATGTTGCCAAAAGGTGACTTTTTGGTGAAGCCGCCGAAATATGGAGGGACATCAAATATTGGAGGGAGGATAGGAATCTAAGGCCCATCGAGTCATGGTGGGAAATGAAGAGAGCACTTAGGAGGGTCTACTTTCCCCGCCCACCTACCTCCAACCACGGAGGTCATACAACTCACCAACCCCACCAACTCACCCACAATCAAGTGGGCCACACCTCTACCCAATCCCACCCCTTCACTGCCGTCCAAGCCCACCAAGGCGACCCCAATCTAGTGGCCCAACCAGTCACCTCCAACCAGCCTCCCCTTGGCACCCCCATCCCAACCCACTCAAGTACCTCCAACCGAGTGGAAGCCCCGCTTATAGCAGAGCCTAGGACCACACCTAGGCCGAGGGACAAGGAGCGAGTCCACCCCAAGGTCCCTACTCCAACCCACTCCTTTGAGGAATTCGAGAAAGTGATTTCAGATTTGTTGGAAAGGATAAGAGCTTTTTCACCCTCGAGAGCTCCAATGCCACCACCCTCTACGTCCGAACGTGATTCGGAACCATCTCATTTGGAGCCACCACGGCCCGAGCCACCCGTATTTCTAACGGGTACACTATACATCACCGAGCAACTTTTTAGTTGGCTCAAGGATGGCTTGGTCCCACCTCCCTTTCCATCCATGGACCCCATCCTCACTTTAGTGCCGGTCAACTCCTTCCATACCACATTTCGATCTAGTCACCATGTTGACACATTGGACGATCTTGTCATGGGATTAGATTCACAATGGAAGTTGACACATCTTTTGGCGCGAGGCTTTGACCAACCCGCTAGTCTTAGCTTCACCCATCCGGCCTTTGGGTCCATTACCTCCAAGTGCATCGCGGGTTGCGTCACCACGGAGGTTCTTCTACTTCTCCCGCCACCGGACGAGCCCGAATTCATGCCCTTTTGTGACAGGGAGGAATCATACTTCTTGCCTACGATCTCCGTCCCACCCGTCACAATTCAAGAAGGTGACTATCCACACCTTCAAAACTTCTACACGTGGGACCGTGACTTGTGAGAACCCACCACAAGGGGTCATACCTTCTTTGATCCCTTTGACCCACTCCCTAGTGGATCCTTAGACCCTCCATATATACTTCACTTCTTAGAGGGAGTCCACTATCACACTCCTACCCCACGGGCCGGGTCATCTACGCCCACCAAGCCGGTACACCTACAAGATACACCATCATCTAGGGGTAATACTCCTGGTCCTCCCACATCCACATCCCATATGCATGCATGGCCCACCTTAGGAGGTCTAGGATTTCCGCATGATGTCAACCACCGGCTACGTCAAATGCATGCATGGCACACATTCGGGTGTCCTGGCCCGCCGTCATCCATGTACGGGTCGGACTAACCATAGATTTGTCTAGAGTCATGCATGAGTCTATTTCTTATTTGTGTGGTTTGCATATGTGTGTTAGTGCATGGTGAGTCTACATGTGTCTTGTGTCAGCTCGTTGTCATTCTCTTGTGAGTAAGAGGCGATTGCACTCACTCGACGAGTATGGGATCGGTTCTCTATCTACACCCGGATCTAGTCACCTACAGGGACCCAGCGGTGATTCCTAGTGAGTCTTCGAGCCACCTCCTCCCATTTTGAGAGTGCCCCATTCGGAGTGTCCACCTCTAGCCCATAGTAGTTTGTGCATATCGAGTATATATGGAATGAGCAGGTGACGGTCACTTGGAGTGGAGCATACCTGCATTACTTGGCACGGTGACGGATCCACCGGAGTACTCAAGTATCCATACCCCTACTCGATGGGGTCGAGTTCCTCCCACCTAGGGAGAGTTGATGGAAATCGACGCCGAGCATGTATATTTTATTTTGCATTTATGTCATTTAGTTTATTTGTATATCCATGGGAAAGTATATGCACAATTGTACGGCTTTGTAAGTCAATGCGTCATTCCCACGGATTGTATGGGTTTCTATGTAATTTACCAGTAGGACCAGCAAGGGGGCCCTTAGCCTTTTCCCATTAGTCCATGCCATTCATGTGGGGTTGGTCAACCATCCTAGGTGGCCATCTAGAAGGGTTGAATGTCAATTGACCACATGGGAGACAAAGGGGGTAAATTTTCCAAGGTAGGCTACCTACCCTTCCAACTTGTCCTCTCTTGGTCAAGGGGGCGCCCCTCCCCTTATTATTTTATTATTTTTGTGTGTGTTATTCACACTTCATCCCAGCCCTCCATTCCCCATCCCTAGATCCAAGGGTATACATTTGATTAGATACATAGCATATAAAAGGTTGTATTTTCTATTTGTTGGCATTAATGAAGAGAAAATTGTTGGAAAATCAATAGTGCTTCTTGTGCCCCTCCCCTCTCCCCTGGTGTTTATCTCCTCCAACCCCAATTCTAGAATGATTTCATCTCTATCCCCTCCCCTCAATCTCTGGTTGTGATCTGTGCCGCCGCCGCTGCCGTTCGTGCCGCCATCGGACCGCCATCAAGCCACCGTCGAAGTTCTATCTTCAGCCAATAGTATCCCCTTCCACGAACTTCTGCAGTCTGCCCCAAGCTCTTCTTAATCTAAAAATTTTATGGTGTGTTCCTATCTTCAATCCCCACCACCACAAAAAAAATTCCGTCCAAATTCCATCATTTACTATTTTTCAAATTTCATGTGTTACTGTTTCCCAGTTCTGTCCAGTTTCAGATCTGTGTGACAACACCCCTATAATCCCCCCCTCTGACCATCTTTTTGATTTTTACAAGAACCCCCAATTTTATGGAATGTTCTGACCACCGTCCCCTCACTCCATGATTTTTCCTAATTTTTGATCAGCCATCCATCCATGTTTCAAAATTCGTTTTCAGAGCCATCTACAGTGCTGTCAGCCAGTTTCCAGATCCGACTCACAGCTAGTATACAAATCATAACATTTTTTAGCCACCTCCAAACCTGTCACAAAAACTATTGCCGTCTTCCTTTTTCAATTTCCTACAACTTTGATGAAGAACACAACTTCTGAATCGGAGGTCTACCTATCAGTCAACGCCAGTTCTCAGACAAGTTCCCTGTTGATCTGAGAATTCGGGCACTGTACAATAGCAGCTATCAAAATTCGCCAACAAGAAGTACAGAGCTGTTTATTTTTTTGTAATCCCATAGGGTTGAAGCCCTTCGAAGTAGATTTCTAACGGCGCCAGTTTTGTGTCGATCCGACATCTGGGCTGATCGCAGCGTCCTTTCTCGCCGGAGCACGCGCCTGAAAACAGAACCGGCAGATCCGTGGCCGGTTATTCCGACCGGTGCCGATCGGAGCCGCTCGGCCTCCAGCCGGTGAACCAGCGTGCCGCCATCTCGGGGAGCGTTTCCCCAAGTGTCCCCACTACAGCGGTGCCACTGGATCCCACACGGCCCCTCCGGACAGCACGTGGGCCCCACGGTCGCGAGTACGGGTGCGGCCGAAGCTACGCGTGAAGCCGCCCGTCAACCCGGAATCGGTCCTCCCGGGCCCAATTGTGTAGCCCTTTACCTCCCTGCGTGGAGTGGGCAGTGATTCATTGCTGTAACATTTGTGTGTTAACCGTCCCGGGAGTACGAGTTCGGCCGAGTCCTTCTTCCACACGCCGAGAGCGTGGAGGTATCGTATTCGCTCTTACACTCGGCATTTCACTTATTTCCTTATATGCTTTATATGCCGCTGCTAGAGAGCATGTGTAGGGCCGTTAGCTCGTAATATTTATTTCACCGCTACTGCGAAAGAGAGAGCGTGACCGTCGCGTGACCCGATCCGGGCACAAAAGAGAATTGACCACCCTAGCTCTTGCCGGTTTCTCAACCGTGCACGTCCGACGCTTCCCTCGTTAAGGGACAATCACGAGCTCACCTAGAGTCTGAGGATGGTATTCCTCATTCGAGTCGTGTCCGTGGTCTCGTCCCGCATCAATTTGAGTCCGAGGACGGCATTCCTTATTCGAGTCGTGTCCGTGGTCTCGTCCCGCTTTAGAGAATTTGAACAAATTTTTGGGAACAAAGGTAAACTTTCAAAAGGAAGGACTAGGCTATAATCTGGTGAACAAAAATGACTTTGAAAATAAATTGTACACTTCTTTTATCTCGAGTTCGGATGTAGCTAGTACTTCAAATGCCCACCATGTTCAGCATGCTAAAAGTAAAATCCAGAAATATGATGTTAAGTAGAACTTGAACCAAAACTCAAAACTGAAAAATAATTCTACTTATTCAAATGTTCATGCTAGGAAGCACAATGTTAAACACCATGGTACCAAAAAAAATGTCTCATATTTTTATTGCGGTAAATGTGGTCATGTGATGAATGCTTGCTTTGTCATGAAAAAGGATGACCTAAAAGCATGCCAAAATGAACTTGTCTCAAAAAGAAAAAGAAGTGAGTCATATTTTTATTGTGGCATGTATGGACACATGATGAATGAATGCTTTGATTTGAAATCGGATGAATTAAGTGCATGCAAGAGAAATGGGTTCAAGAATTCAAGGAAGTTTTCAAAGAAATGAAATGAATTTGAAAATTCCTATGTTCATGCAAAACGATCATCTAATAGAGTTCCCCCATTGCATTGTAACAATTGTGGCAAATATGGTTATTTGATGAAAACTTGCTTTCAAAAGAAAAATGACAACCATCGTGCCATGAAGAAGAAAAACTTTCATACCTATAATGACACCACCTTTGTTAAATCACAGAAACCCAATGCATAAGCATATAAGAAAACTGTGAAATCTTTTGTTTGTTGTCATTATTGTGGTGAGTTTGGGCATACCATGCATGATTGCTCCTTAATGCATTTTGATGATATACATGCCCAAAAATTATGGAAGGCACTTATTAGAGGTGCAACTAACCATTCGGGACCCAAGAAGACTTGGGTACCCAAAACATCCAAATGAGAACTTTTTTACAGGATTACCTTGTGGCCATGTGGAAGGCTTTGAAAATAATGGCTGCTCAAGACACATGTTTTGAAAGTAAAATTCTGAATTCTTTATGAAAAACTAAAATTTGTTTGATTGAAAATCCATCATGAAAATCAAAAAAAATATATTTTTCTTATGAGTTTACATTGTATCTATCTGTTTATCATTGCATGACTACATGGTATATAAAATGGTGACTTGAGGAAGGGCATGTCATTTCTATCTGAAATCTATCGCCATGCGTGAGAATGTGCCTCCGCCTTGTACCATGAGTCACTTGTTCATTTAGGTCATAGGTTGCATGATTTTTAGAAAATGTCAATCGTGAATTTGTGCACATAAAAATGGTAGGTTTTTTTTTGAATGAATGATTTTGATGTATAAATTTAACTCATCTTTCTGCAAGTATATCTCTTAACAAATGGCTTCAATGAAATGCTAGCCGCTTTTATGGCTATTGCTGAGCTAATATGCTTGAAGGCATATGGTGATACCTACTGAACTCAGGTATTGATTCTAAAACTTGATTTGTCATTTCTCTAGGTTGTTGGGATGAATTTACTACTGGTTGAATGGAATTGAAAATCTTGAAGATCTTGTTGACTATTGAATATTTTTCAATCCGAATTGCTTGAACACATTTGAGCTTAATTGAATATCTGGTATAACAAATGGTGTTTGTGGAAGATTGGATTATGTCCAGTCGGAAACTCTCACTATGTGTGAGTATGGTCTTCGGACCTTCACCTCCGCCTCATACCAGAATGTGAAAAATATGTTTGGCTTGTGGATGATTTCTCATTTCTAAACTTGTGAAATGCTCTTGAAAATTTGTTTATGAACAATTTCTGAAAACTGGGTTGCACTACTTAAATTGATCATTTTTGCACCCTTGTTCTTAAAGGCCATATCTTGGAAAATGCTTGTTTGTTCATCATTTGAATGTGAGTGCGTTCATGTGCAATCTATCATGATATTCTGAAAACCAAGCTTTTGCATCTTGGATTACATTCTCATATGGTTACAGGTTGCATGCATTGCAATTCATGCATATAGTGCATATTCTGAAATGCATCATGCCGAACATTTCATGTTGCATAAATGTTAAAATGAATTCTTCCAATAATGGTATTATGTCTTCGGGATCAACAAGTGAAAATCTAAAAAGTACTCATGCATTAAGTGCATTTAGATCATTCAACTGAAAAAAAAATTGAAAAATTTGCATTTTGCATCCATGTTAAATTCTAAAATTTTGCATTACATTGTATTTTGCATTGCATTTAGGACATTTAAATAAAATCTAAAATTTTGCATTACATTGCATCTTGCATTGCATATTGCATATACTCCCATTGTATGCTTACATGTTATTATATGCTATGTACCCACATCCTTAGAATTTCTATGGCCTTATGCTTCTTGACAAATAATGTTACATTTGAGTCATCATTGGAGTGTTTTGTGTCATACACTCATGGGGAGTACATATTTGATAAGTGCATCTATTTAGGGGGAGTTGCACTGTTATGTGTTCATGATATTTTCGGTATACATGCTGAATCAAATTCATACACATCTTGCATATAATGTGAAAATGAGTGTTAAACATAAGGATATAGAAATTTCCTTTCAACACTCTAGAGATATTAAACTTTCTACATGTATGTTGTAGAGGCAGTTGAGAAAAAAGCTGCCTACCTATCTTTGTTGAAAGAATGTAAATGAAAGGCAAAGCAATGCTTAGTCTCACGGAGTAAACTGAATACACGTCACCTGAGATGTGATGTGGTTCATTTTGGAAAAGTGTTGACTAAGGTACCTCTGTTCAAAATGAAGTGAAATGGTTCAGTATTCTGGGTAACTGGGGATTCTGGCATGAGCTCCATGTGTCTACTCGCGTAAAAGAAATTATTTGAACCTGATCATTCTTAGAAAAATTCTGAGTGCTCTTGAGAATTCAATGAAAAATTTGATGTGAAAAATTATTGAGGTAGAGCATAGCTCCGATACGCTTTTCTCATAAATTTAAATGTAGTCTGTGTAATCTCTCATTGTGTTGATTTGAAAATCTGAATATCCATATGGCTATAATCATTTTTCATGTTATTCACTTACACATTTGGAAATTTGATTTAATATGTATTCAGAAAATTGATTGACTACATTGACTATTGCATGATTTTCCTATATGATCCCACAACCTCCTAGGTGCTATATATGAACAATCCGGTTGTCATGACTCTCATGCACTTTTCGTATACCTATTCCCTTCTTAAATAAGTAAGGGGGAGCTGTGTTGCATGTATATATATACATATCTGCTTGGTTGCATGGTGCGCATTCATATCTCATCATTTATATGCATTGAGCTTCATGCATTCATAAAGAAAACTCAAAAATCTGAAAACCATGAAAATCCAGAATTGGTGCCGTCAAATCAAAATAATCAACAATTTTTTATTTCAACAATTGGAGTCGTTTGATTTTGATAGGCATATTTGTTTAGTTGCATTGCATGCCATTCATAGTTGCATTGCATGCATTGAGTTTTTAAGCATTTCAAAAGAAAACTAAAAATATGAAAATATGTAAATCTAAGAAAATCATTTGAGCTTTCATTGATTCATGAATCTATCATGTTGAAATTTAAACTTTATTACCTTCCTCTCACTTTTTGATAATGTCAAAGGGGGAGAAAGATTTATGTTAGAGAAACGAAGAGAAGGATCATTGGGGTGACTTGTGTCATCATATATCATAAAGTTTGTCATGTCATTCATAAAGTTTGTCATCATCAAAAAGGGGGAGATTATTGTGTACCTTGCATATGGTTTGTTTTGATGATAACTAAACTTTATGTATATGGTTTTGTTGATAACCAAACTTTTTGTATGATTATGCATTCATGATCATGACTATGATTCATATGTTTCCGAATTTCACATGTTTCATGAAAAGACTTGCTTCATGCCATCATTGATGCATATCTTGTGTGTGGAGTCTTGAATGAATTGGCCTACATCACTTGATCTCAAAAATGAGTGAAGTCTTGAACGAGCTTTCAAAATTGAGATTTTCTAGTGCATTTGTGAATGAGCTTTCAAATTGAGCTTAATGCATATTTTTGGTAATGATTCTGGAATTTGGCTTCATGATGTTCATTCAAACTGCATAAATCCATGGCTACATGATCTTGACCTTTGGCTAAGGAAAGTTGAGTTCTTAAATGGTTTTTAAGGCTCAGACATGTTTAGATGCATAGATTATGAAGTTGATTTTTGGTTGAGAAAAATTGGGGTTTCAATGGTTCTATAGCATTGAATGAGTCCCTTGCATATTCTTAGTGGAACTTGATTAATTGATTTTCACATTTGGTTGAATGATGATTTCACTTTGGTTATATGCATGGATACTTGCTCTTGATTTTTGATTAGAGAAAACTGAACTTTCTCTAAGGATTTATGAGCAAGCTAAATGTTTGAATCCCTCGTGCATATCATACATGTGTTTCGTATGGGGTTTCATGATTATACTTAATGCAATTCTTACATGGACCATGTTTAAATATGGTTGAGTGAATGGCTAATTGGTCTTGAACTTTGGATTGAAAATATTGGGCTTAGTTTGTGATTTCATATGTCATCTTCATGGATTTTTGATGATCTTTATTTTATATGTGAACCAATTGATTTAACTTATTTTTCATCATATAAATTCATAATTGAATGTTTGAATTCATTGGGTTGCATGTTAAGATCATTGAATCACCATTAAAAATTATTTTATAAAGTTTCAAGTTGAATGGGTCGACCCTCTCACTGAATGGGTCGACCCTTGGGCTATAAAATGGCCATTCAGAATCCATTCTACAAGTGGGTCGACCCATTCAGTGTTCTGGGCAAAATCAGAACACTGTCTGTAAGTGGGACGTCCCACTTGTTAGATGAGACGTCCCATCTTCGTTCGCAGCTCCACGCGGGTTTTTCGTAAGCCACCGAAACCCATTCAAATGACCTCGGATTGGGCTGAAATTTTATCCCAATACCCCTAGGTTATTGATAAACATATTAGGGTGTTTTTAACACATTTTACAAGGGGTATATGGGTCATTTGATTTCTCTTATATATATACATATGTGACCTCCGAATTTGACAGGAAAAACCTATTGTGCTCATTGTTTTCTATCTTGTAGGGGAAGAAAAGGGAGAAAGGAAGGAGGAGCACTTCAAGGGAAGATTTCATCTACATCCATGGGTTTTTGAAGCTTGAGAAAGAAGAGAAAGAGGAGCGAAATGAAGAGAGAAACCCGATGATGTCAAAATCGCGAGCAGCGGTCGACATCGATTTGGAGATTGGAGGAGTTTGCAAAGGGGGATATTTTCTAGATCTTTATCAATCTATCTCTGATGTTTTTCTTGAGTCATATTTCAGTTTGAGCATGTCTAGCATATTTGCTTTGTTTTTCTAAACTGAGAAATCGTGTCTGTGGACCGTCGGTGCACAGTCGTGTCTTGAACCATATGCATACGGTTGTGGATTTATTTGGCTGCGTGTTACAGCACGTGTGTGTGTGTGTTTGATCTGTGGTCAGATCGTGTTGGAGACTGTGTCTCCGTGTGTGTGTGTGTGTGTGTGTGTGTGTGTGTGTGTGTGTGTGTGTGTGTGTGTGTGTGTGTGTGTGTGTGTGTGTGTGTGTGTGTGTGTGTGTGTGTGTGTGTGTGTGTGTGTGTGCGCGCGCGGGCATCGTCCCGTGTGTGTTTGGAGTGTCGCCTCCGTTTTGGAGATTTATCCCCGAGTGAAGCCTTACCGGTTCGGTGAGGGGTCGTGGTCCTGAACCATCTTAAAGATCTAGTGTCTTATGGTTTGCCTTTGTGGATGTGTGCTTATTTGTCTAAATTTCTTGTATGTTCGAGTGAGTGCGGCGAGATTGAGAGAACTAGTTTATCTTGCTTAGTTAATCTATTCAATCTCGGTTAAAGTAGCTAATTCTGCTGCGTAGGTTTTTAATTAGCCATCTAGTGTGGGGGACAATTCAACCCCCCTTCTTGTCCGCTCGCCTACCCCGGGACCAACAATAGTTTCAGGTTCCAAACAGGCAGAAGATCATCTGAAATAGAGTATAATCAACCCCTATTGGTCAAACCACGGGTTGGAACAAGTTTGACAGAACATGGTTTATAGTGGACCGCTATCTAGAGGTAGCAGTTGAGTACCGTCCGCTATTTGGCAATGCATCAACTCAGGAGAAGAACTGGGTCGACTCAGCTAGAAATCTGCTGACTGAAAGAAGAACGCGGTCATTGGCCAGCCACTAACTAAAGGTAGTGGTCGCTTTCTGGCCGCGATCAAGACACAGCGTAGAAATCGTGAAGTGCTCTTCTCGACTTTGACTTTTAGGGTACAACCAGCTCAGCATCCTAGTGGGAATCCCAGGCTCGCGGAGACTTACGGAGACCTTGAAACAAGATAACCTAATCCAATAGAAGGAATATCCTACGGAGAGGCGCTCAAGTTCAAGAAAGCGTTCCTATCAAGTGCAGTAACTAATAGCAATGTAACGGAGTATGGCAATGTACAAGTGATAAAGAAAGATAGGAGACGAGAGTGAATCATATCAAAACAATGATCAATGTATAGAAGTTCAAAAGAAAACCTCTTAAGTACAAAATTATAGGGTCTATTTGTGAAACTAGCATATAATGTAATTGACTTTTTAAAGCATGATATGTCAACAAAACACAACCCCATTAAACCTGATGTAACAAAGAATCATAATAGCACGAAATACTATAGAACCTACTATATGTGTAACAAAAAATCATAGGGTTGATCTGGTTACTGTTTATGGTTAACAGAATGTAGATTGCGGTTTGTCGAGAACCGCTATCTTGAGGTAGCGATCTCTGTAGGACCACTATCTGTCCATCTCTAGATAGAAGCAAAAGTCCAACTTGCAGAGCTTATTCCATGGCAAATAGACATGCAACCAAGCATGAAACTGAAAGAAAAACATGTTAACATGCGAACCATGCATGAAAAGGGGCAAGTGATCAAAGAAAGTTGCTATCTTTTAGTTAAGATTACATGGACAACATGAGTGTTGTTGTGCCCCGGCTTGTTTTGACGAAGATATGTCATTATATGTTGTTGATTTGCTTGAATACTTTTATGCTATTGAGAAAGTGAAGCACTTAGGTGTCATTTTGTTTAGTCCATGGTCAAGGGTCGACCCCAAGGGTCGACCCCTGGGTTCTTGATTTTCTCACGGGTTCCGGGTTCTCTCTAGTAGACCTTAGGGTCAACCCTTGGGCGTTCTTTTCCCAAAACTCCATGGGTCCTGGCTCGACCCTCAGATTATTCATGATTTTAGTTGAGCTTCATTCGACTGAATTTGGTATAATAATGTGATGGCTGATTTGTGTACAAAGATTGTGTAAGTCTTTAAACTGAACTTGATTCTCATGAATCTGAACTTGGAACCCCTGTAGCTTGCTTAAATACTTACTCTGTTGCTAAGTTTTAATGGGTTGAATTGCATAAGACTAAACTTCTTTTACTTGATGGACTTGATAGAAGTTTTGATATGGAATGAAAGCTTGTGTTTCAATGGGTTTCCTGGTGTTGAAAGTGAGATGAGTTAGTATTGTGAGAATTCTATATTATATATGATTGTAGTTCACACCCTCAATCTGATAGTTCATTTTGAACAAGACTTGTGTAATGTGAAAAGCCTTGAAACTTGTTTCTGAAATTGCATTGAGTCAATGGAGACATATGCCTGAATTTCAATATTATGCAGGTTAAATTCTCTCTCAAACCAATGGATATTTGGAAAGAATTTACATCCAATGTTCACTCATGTTACCTTGAATGTCATTGATGTATAGTTAATGTTTTTGGGTTTAAAATCACTGCTTTAGGCTGTTTTATAATTCCCCTCTGTAAGAGTCGACTTTGGGAGTCGACTCTTCCAAAAGGTATATGGCCTTTTTGGCGCTGACAGAACTCATGCCAAAAAGAGTGGCGGACTGTTCTGGTTTTCACAAAAATAGAACTTTGGGCAAAAAGTGTCGACTTTAAGAGTCGACACTTTCTGCTGAGTGAATGTTTTTTGTTCTTTGGGCAGAACTCTCGTAAATAAATGTCGACTCTAGGAGTCGACATTTATCCTGTGTGCCTAGAACGTGTTGCCGGATTTGGATTCGAAACCCATGGTTTGTGATCCGATTGCCATGACTTTTTACCATATTATCCCTAGGGTTTCTACCATCGAATGGGTGTGTTTTCAAGAGGTTCTTGTAGGGATATTCTTGTCTTATTGGCTTGTATCTTCCTCACTATATCTAGCCGCATTTGGTCTGATCGGAACATATCTTTTGAGGGATAACATCATTCTATTCTTGCAAGAAGAGAAGGAGGACAGTATGCATATGCTGGAGAAGGAGAACCCCGTCGCCAGGATTGCGTTCCACGTTCCCGAGCTCAAGGTTGGAGGTGAGCTGCGGCTATTGCTCTCCACCGTGGTTTGCTTGGAGGGTTTTTCTTCAAGGGGCGGCTTCATCCTCTCATGGTTTTTCATTCCAATGCATCCTTCCATCCATCTCCAAGTTGTATTGAAGATTAAAGGGTAAGATCCTTGTTAGACTGCATTTTTCATTTCCCCTTGAGCATAGTTTATCATTCTTGAACTTGGCATTGTATTTTTCTATCCTATCTTCTTTATAGATGTTTCGGAGCTTGTCTCCGTGTGTGCGGTTCCTCGTCATCATACGAGAACCCACGTGTGTTGGGCCGTCTAGCCCGTGTGTGTGGTGGTTTACTGTCATCATGCAGCGTTTATATCGGAATCCTCTCGAGTTGAGAGGGGTGGACGTAGGCTGGCACTTGGGTGCGTCCGAACCACCTAAAAACTCCTGTGTCGTGGGTTGCTATATTGTGTTCTTCCTATACTTCTTTATTTGTTCATCGTCCGAGTGTGAAACATGAGCTGAGAGTTTAATCATTTGTCCGCATAGTTATTTTCATCCGAGTGATCATCATTTAGCGCTGGAGAGCTGTGAGTGGTTGTTTGACCATCATTTTATCATTACTCATTAATCTGAATTTGGAGAAGCTTTACTTCTTTACATCAGAATCTCTGCATTTTATTGAGAAGGTGTCTTTGTCGCTTTACCATATTTGTAATTAAGTTTAAGTTTGTGAAAAGAGGGCGCAATCAATTCACCCCCCTCTCAATTGCCTACCTAACCAGACCAACAATTGGTATCAGAGCCTCGGTTCTATTTTATTCTGAAACCTAGTGGTTTAGAGAGATCTGTTAGGAATGGCTAACAAGGGGTTGATGCCCGAAGGGAATTCTATTCATAGGCCTCCCTATTTTGATGGTACAAATTACACATATTGGAAGAATAGGATGACTATTTTCCTTCTTTCTCAAAGCCATGAAATATGGACCGTTGTTAACAAAGGGCCACATACTTTGCCGAGTGATGAGTCGAAGTGGAATGAAGAACAAATTAAGAAGTCCACTGTGAACTTCAATGGTTTAAATATTATTCAGTGTGCCATTCACCCGACTGAATATGCTCGTGTATCTATGTGCAGGAATGTGAAAGAAATGTTGGACAAGCTCAAGCTAATCTATGAAGGCACTACAGAGGTTAAGGAGACAAAGGCAAAGATGCTTATACGAGATTACGATCTATTCCACATGAAATAGGAAGAGACCATCTCCGAGATGTTCGCACGTCTCATGGAGATCACCAATGGTTTGAAATCACTCGGAAGGGAATTCAAGGATACTGATTTGGTGAGGAAGGTGCTGAGGTCCTTGTCACCAAGCTGGCACACCAAGGCAACGGTGATAGAGGATTCGAAGGATCTTTCCACCCTTACTGTGGATGCTCTCATAGGGTCTTTAATGACCTATTAGATAAACATCAAGAGGACGGGAGAGGATACTGTTGTGTCCCCTGTGGTTCTAGAGTTTTGATGATGACAAATATTATGTCTCATTATGTTTATATGTACATCCTTGATGATATAATCCTGATGTGTTATGAGAAAATGTCAGAATAGGTTTAAGAATGACTCTCGGGTCATGAAAATGAAGTCACTCATTGTTAGGTAAGGTCAATGCACAGTCAGATTAGGTAATGTTCTGTCCAATCTCAGATCTGTGCATATGTTAATGCTTGTACAGAAATGTTGATGAATGTGTTAAGGTCAATGCTAGTCTTCATATGTGTTAGAAAAGTCCATGCATTTCACTGTTCTCATGAACATTTAAGGTCGGTGCTATTTTGTGTCTCAACGACTGGGTCGGTGCATTCCATGCTCATACACATATATAGGTCCATGCAACTCCTTGCACTTTGCATAATAAGGTCCATGCACATTGTGGTTGGTAGGTAGCAAAGTCGATGCTAGTTCCTGTAGCATTTCATCCAAGTCTGTGCATGCTTTACGAAGTCTGTGCGCATTGCGTAGATTCAAGTCGGTGTAATGCACTGTAGCGCACTTGTTCAGGTCTATGCATGTCATGAGTCGATCGAGTTGTAGTCGGTGCATACCTTGACCAAGGCACTTTGCATCGATGCATCTTCACAGTGTGTCTTGTGCATATTTTGAGTCGAGCTTCTTCACGTCTATGCAACTCTCATGGCTGCAAGCATGTAAGTCTGTGAAACATTTGTTGCTGCACGTGGCTAAGTCGTTGCAGTGACTATCTTTGCATAGATCTAGTCGGTGCAACAAGTGTTGTCGCACACATTCGAGTCGATGCAACTCTCGCACCATGCACATAAAGTCTGTGCACATTACTTTGGCAAGTCTGTGCATAAGAGATTTATGGGTCTCGAGCCTGTGCAGTTAAGGCACGTTGCATTATATGTTTGTGCATATCTCGCATGTTGCATAACAGAGTCTGTGCAACTCTTGCTTCTTGCATGCGCAGAGTCTATGCAAGATAGCTCTCGGCACATTAAGTCAGTGCAGAATATGTAGTTTGTTCACACTAACTCGGTGCACTCCTTGATTACACTTACACGCAGTCTGTGCATAAGTTTACTGTGTGAACATTAAGTCTGTGCATATGTGTACTTATGATATATTGAGTCCATGCACGTTTGCCTTAATGCCTCATCAAGTCTATACAATCTTCATAAATGCCTGACTATCTTATGTCCTGATGGACTAACAGGACAACTGCTCGTGATCGTTAAGGAGGGCACGTGATCCAAGGCGGACCGTCCCTGAAATGAACTACCATGTGGATTCTCATTCGTCCAGATCCTGACACGTGGCTAAGACATTCTAGAAGCTTCTTGGTGGGAGTGTTCCCTCCACACGCCCCGTGTGTGAGCTCGTGGGTCCCAGCCTGAAGATATATAAAACCCTTGTTCTGCGATCAGACGAGTATGGGGGGGAGAATAAAAAAAGGGGGGGATAAAAGAAGATAGAAGAATACGAACTTAAGAGATCTGAGGAGAGACATGAGAAGTGCAGAGTTCAAGAAAGAAGTTGCTGTTGAGAGAAGTGGAAAATAGAAGAAGGAGTGTGCCGCTAGAGAGAAGAAGAGAAGAAAGAAGAGAGAGCGAGAGAGTTGAGAAGTAAAGAAAGAGGCAGAGGCTGAGAAGAAAAAAGGAGAGAGCTTTCCCTGAAGATCTGTTTGGAAGATTGGTCTCGTGGATCAAATCCAGAGCCATCTTGCTCTTTGTAGCGACATTCTATTTGCCTTCCTTTTGCCTTTTTATTGTTTGTTCTTTTCCACTGTGTTCTTCCGATCCTCTGGTTTGAGGTCGGGTTCCCTCTGGGTTTCAGAGGAAGGGAGACTGTGTCTCCGGTTTGCAAGTGGCGGGGTGTCACTTGTGGTTTCCCTCTGGGTTTCAGAGGAAGGGAGACTTGGGTCTCCGATTGTGAGTGGCTGGGTGTCACTCACGGTTTCCCCTCTGATTTGGAGGAAGGGAGGTTCACCTCCGATTTTGGTTCTGTGGGTTGCAGAACCTGGTTGAGGGATTTGTTTCCCTCAGTCGTCAAGCTGTTAGGCAACGTCTGTTGCATACTGAGTCTACTGGTTCAAGCTCTTGCTAGTGGAATCCTCACTCTAGTTAGAGTGAGGGGTGGACGTAGGCAGATTGGTGTCTGGCCGAACCACCTAAAAATCCTAGTGCATTGTGTTCTGCTTGTGCGTGCATCTCCATATCCTCTATCCCCATTCTACGATAGCTGTGTGGTACATCATTGGATTTTATTTGCACGAGATCGGTCCGTTGCCAGATCTCGTTTATCTGACCATGTTCAAATCTCCTAATAGTTACTCTATCCATGTTAATCAGCACTGCGTGTATTGATTACTTACCTTTAATTGGTTGATCGCCATCTACATCTTCATTCACTTCTTAGTTGCATGTTCATGGGTTCTTCAATCAATCCTGTTCAGACTAACACTCCTTCATTATACGTTAAGTGTTTGAGGTTTTATCTGTGAGTGTTTTAATTCTACGATAATTTTTGAAAGGGGATTCATTCACCACCCCTCTAAATCCGTGCCTTGCATGCCAACAAGTGGTATCAGAGTCGGTTGTTGTCTTATCGGATCCAACGATCCGCAGTAGATCCTACAGTCTCTTTGGTGCATTTCTGAGCATACCTATTTCGGTGCACTGAATTGTTTGCTAATTTGTATTAATGGGTCATCCACCGGTTTTCAATGGCTCAGATTTTAATTCGTGGCTTAGTAGTCTACGTAGCTTTGTTATATCTGTTGATACTGATCTGTGGAAGTTAATTTCACACGGTCCTCATAGATTACCAAAGAAAAAGTCCAAATGGACTGACAGTCACAGATCAAAGTATGGAGAAAATCAGGAAGCCTTTGATTTAATGAAAGCTTCAACTAACAAGGCCTTACACTCATGCTTTCATGAATGCAGGTCCGCTAAGGACATTCTGGATAAGCTGAAGGTAGCTCATAAGAGAATGAGGACAGCTGCATGATGGCTAACAGAAGTAATCAAAGTAGCAACCAAAATGAAGAGGAGGATGATGAAGAGGTAAACCCCTTTCATAATTACTCTCTAGATGACTGGGAAGATGCATATGCTGAGTTGTTAGAGTCTCATGAACAATTAAGAAAATAATACAAAAACTTGAAAAAGAAAATTGATCGGGATAGTTCAAGTTCTCCATGTAAAAATTGTTCAAATCTGAGGCAATCTCATGATGCCCGTTTGTCTGATATCCATATGTATAAAAAGCAGATTGGGTTGCTAAAAAATGAAAATCAAGGATTTGTAGATCAGATTTCTAAACTAGAAGGAAAATTCAACTCAACCAATGATGATCAGCTCCTTATCAATAATTCAGTTCAGAATGAAAAACTGTTGGAGGAACTTGAATGTGTTAATTCAGAACTAAATAAGCTGAAATCTGAAAATGATTCCCTTAGAAAATCTGTTAAAGAAAATGAAGAAAAATTTGGGAAACTTGAGCCAGAGAAGAATTTGTTTGCTAAAAAATTTGATGCCATCAAATCTGTAAACATGGAGTTGCAGAAAAATGTTGAAAAACAGCAAAGAGAATTGAAGGAATTTGAAAATGGAAGAAAGCATGAGGTGAATTCAGAAGATCAGCTTCTAATAAATGAATTAGTTCAAAATGATAAGCTTAAAGAAGAAATTGAAAAATTGAAATTGTTAAACAATGCTATGTCTGAAAGGCTTCTCACATTGAAAAAAGGGAAAACCGTCTGTACAAACGAATCTGAAAAAGTTGATGAGCTTAGAAAAGAGATTGAAGAATACAAAAATGCTAACAAAGTATTGAATGAAGTTGTTAATTGCAGTGATCAAAAGATTGTAAGTTATGAAATACACATTGCATCTCTTGAAAATAAAATTCAGGATTTGAATAGTGCCTTGTCTAAATTTGTTGATGGGCAAGAAAATCTGGACAAGTTGCTAGGAGTGAAGGTCAATCTCAGAAAAGAAGGGCTGGGCTACAAAACTACTTAAAAGAATGCCTTTGAAAATAAACTGATGACTTCTTTTATAAAAGCTTCAAATGTAGCCACCACATCTCATGTTGAACAACCCACGGCTCAGGGAAATCAAAAACAAAGCAAAATTCAGAAACCAAAATTCAGATCAAACTGAAAAAGTGAAAAAGAATGTTCAAGTGCAGAATAGAGAAAGAAACATTCATGCTGGTGCTGTGCATAACCCCAACACACACGTTCATGCATACAAAAAGAAAATATCATGTCATTATTGTCATAAATTTGGTCATTTGATGCATGAGTGTAGACTGATGGAACAAGATGATCTAAATGCAAAGCATGCTAAAAAATCACATGATAGAGATCATGTACTTAAGCAAAAGAGAAATCATTGTTTTCACTGTGGCAAGATAGGCCACATTGAATCTCGTTGTTGGCACAAATAGGGGAGAGATGTTCATTTCAAATCTGCTAAATCCCCTGCAAACCATAATGTTGTTGGTAGGAATGAATTTGTTATAAATGGAAAATATTCTACATGTTTCAATTGTGGAAAGACAGGCCACAGGGCCATTGAATGCTAGCATGCTCAGGGTAGAAAGTTTAATTCTAAAATTGTCAATCTCCCTACAGATAGAAATGATTTTGGTAGGAATAAATTTACATTTAAAAGAAAGATTCCTGCATGTTTTGAATATGAAAAATAGTATGTTCATGTAATTAATAGAAATTTTCATGTTAATGCACATATATTCCATGCTTATGATAATGTGTATAAAAAGAGCTCAAGTTCTGTTATTTCATGTCATTATTGTGGAGTCTTTCGGCATTCTATGTGTGATTGCAATTTAATGATTTCTGATGATGAGAAAGCTCAAAGATTGTGGAAAGCACTTATCAGTGGTGTTACTAACCATGTAGGACCCAAGAATACTTGGGTACCAAAAATTGCAAAATAAGATCTTTGCTTTGCAGGAATGCCTTGGAGGAAAGAAATAAATAAAAATAATAAAAGGGGGTCAAATAAACCAAGGCATCCAAAGTTTGGTAAAACCCCACCTCTGCTGGTAGACATTTGAGCTTTTGATAATCTTGTTTAGATAGTTGCATATCATGATTGATTTGGTGATCAAAATTTCATGCATATAGTTTCTCATTTGCATCTATACTTGGGATTAAAATCTCTCATTGAATATGATGTGTTATTTGTGCAACAATTTTAACTGAAGTTGATGCTTGAATACTGAAATCTGAACTGACTGAAAATGAATTACACATTATAAAACTGAAAATATGAATTGAATGAAATTGTTGCTTGCACGATGTCTCAGGGTTAAAATGTTCACCTGCACACTTGACATGCACATGTATTCACAATTGCATATAAGTAGCATATTGTCAGCTTAAGATGCATACTGGACTGCATCTGCATTGCATTGACATGCATAACCCTTAAATTTCATATAGAGCAGTTTAGACATTCATGAGCATAAGTCATAAATAAAATTCCATACATGAATTTCATTGCATCCATTGTCCTTAGATTTTAGTCATATAGTGCATGGCGTTAGGGGGAGTTGCATACCAAGGAAACATTGTGATCATTGCATATATTTCATGCAGGTAGCTCACTACCCTTGCATTTACTGATTAGAAGTGCCGACACCTTGAGTCGACATTAATTGGCAAATGTTCTATATTTTGCTGATAAAACTCCTCAACCAGATCAGTCTAGTCATGCATATGATACATTCATGTGACCTTGTTTACATACCTTGATTGCTAGCTCATGCATACATTTAGGGGGAGCATTACTCATATTCCTAAAATTGCATCTGACCCATGCATCACATAACTATCTATCTAGCTCACTTTTGTCGACTGAAATTCCCATCTTCAGTTTGAACTGCTATCTTGCTTAAAACCCTGTGATGAATGTGAAATGTAATTATCAGCCATTACCACTCATCTTATCCATTGGTATCTGTTGAATTGGTTGCTCCTTAAAATGTTTTGGCCTTCCCTGAAAATTCAGAAAGATTTCTCTATGCATATCCTGATCATAAATCTGAAAACAAATTAAAGAAGAATCTTCTATTATATAGGACTAAGAATGTCTAAAAGTTTTCAGTCGGTTGAAGTTTCATGTACTTCTTGTGTTTGCATATGAACTTTTTCTTGAAAATATCAAAGTTAGTCTTAATAAACTTTAACCAATTTCTTCTTCATGTTGTGTCTTTTAGACTCTTCTGAAATCTGAAATCTTTGTTCTCATAACTTTTCTTGGCTGAGATGCTCGAAGTATGTATTGCTTGTAAACATATGAGAATCTGAAAATGTCTAAGGGCAAACCTTGTCAGAGCAATGTCTTTGGTCACTGAGAAACACATCTCACTCATCAAAGAAATGAGTTGAGGTATGTCATGAAGTGCCATAGTTAACTCTGCTTAAAAATTGATTGAAAAACATGGCAGAGCAATGGCATGCACACTGAGAAACACATCTCGCTCAACAAAGAATTGAGTTGCAGTGTGTCATGAAGTGTAAATGATATCTCTGTTCTTATGAAGCATGACAGTTAGTCCTTCCAAGTGCTTAGGGATACTGGCGTCTAAACAACGTGTATCCTCTAGTTACAATGACATACTAAACTTAACTGCTCTTAAACTCTGAATTGATTACAAAATAAATTCAATAAAACACTGACGGAAACAAATGTTTTTTTTGTATGTGTTTAACCTCAATACTATTGATTGCATCTCTTAAAGGAGTCTTTAAATTAAGTGAATAAGATAGAAGAAGGTTAAACATGACTTTCAATGTGAAAGAATGGTTCACTTTTATTAAAAATTGATCTCAGATATGAGTACAGAAAACAAATAGACAAACCCTGCATAGATCATATTCTAACCCGGCTGGTCAATAAAGATTCATTCATAAATCTCTATGGTGGAGGAGTCTGAAATACTTGTTTAATCAGATTTATGAAATTGATATCCTATTGAAAACCTTTCTCATTCATTCTGAATGTTTGCTTTCTCAAATTGGACTCCACTATTTCAGACCTCATTGATTGATATATTTACAAACATCATTATCTATTGACTTCTTCTTGTCCGTCCAAGGGGGAGAATTTTTGCATGTCCCTGTGGTTCAATGATCATTTATCTCTTTCTGGTGGCCCATGTAGGTCACTCAGTTTGTATAATAACTTCCATATCCTCTCCTTCAACAGTCAATGATCATTCTATTTTTTTTTTGATGTTGTCAAAGGGGGAGAACTTTTGTGAGTCATTGAGTCATTGTGTCATCTGCCATTCTTGGTCAGTCTTCATTTGTCACTCTTGGTCAATCATCATTTGCATCATCAATTGTAATACTTGCATCATCAATTGTAATACTTGCATCATCATTTATAATACTTGTCAGATGATGCACTCATGGTGCTTTACATGCTCATCTCTGACTGATGACTAAGCTATTTTATGGTGAATGTTCATGCACACACATATTTCATACGGGTATTTAATGTTCATCATGGTGAATCTATTGCAATGACTCATAATATTGCCATCATCAAAAAGGGGGAGATTGTTGTGTCCACTGTGGTTCTGGAGTTTTGATGATGACAAATATTATGTCTCATTATGTTTATATGTACATCCTTGATGATATAATCCTGATGTGTTATGAGAAAATGTCAGAACAGGTTTAAGAATGACTCTCGGGTCATGAAAAGGAAGTCAACTCACTGTCAGGTAAGGTCAATGCACAGTCAGATCAGGTAATGTTCTGCCCAATCTCAAATCTGTGCATATGTTAATGCTTGTACAGAAATGTTGATGAATGTGTTAAGGTCAATGCTAGTCTTCATATGTGTTAGAAAACTCCATGCATTTCACTGTTCTCATGAACATTTGAGGTCGGTGCTATTTTGTGTCTCAAGGACTGGGTCGGTGCATTCCATGCTCATACATATATATAGGTCCGTGCAACTTCTTGCACTTTGCATAATAAGGTCCATGCACATTGTGGTTGGTAGGTAGCAAAGTCGGTGCTAGTTCCTGTAGCACTTCATCCAAGTCTGTGCATGCTTTACGAAGTCTGTGCGCATTGCGTAGATTCAAGTCGGTGCAATGCACTGTAGCGCACTTGTTCAGGTCTATGCATGTCATGAGTCGATAGAGTTGTAGTCGGTGCATACCTTGACCAAGGCACTTTGCATCGATGCATCTTCACAGTGTGTCTTGTGCATATTTTGAGTCGAGCTTCTTCACGTCTATGCAACTCTCATGGCTGCAAGCATGTAAGTCTGTGCAACATTTGTTGCTGCACGCGGCTAAGTCGTTGCAGTGACTATCTTTGCATAGATCTAGTCGGTGCAACAAGTGTTGTCGCACGCATTCGAGTCGGTGCAACTCTCGCACCACGCACATAAAGTCTGTGCACATTACTTTGGCAAGTCTATGCACATTACTTTGGCAAGTCTGTGCATAAGAGATTTATGGGTCTCGAGTCTGTGCAGTTAAGGCACACTGCATTATATGTCTGTGCATATCTCGCATGATGCATAACAGAGTCTGTGTAACTCTTGCTTCTTGCACGCGCAGAGTCTGTGCAAGATAGCTCTCGGCACATTGAGTCAGTGCAGAATCTGTAGTTTGTCTACACCAACTCGGTGCACTCCTTGATTACACTCACATGTAGTCTGTGCATAAGTTTACTGTGTGAACGTTAAGTCTGTGCATATGTGTACTTATGATATATTGAGTCCATGCACGTTTGCCTTAATGCCTCATCAAGTCTATACCATCTTCATAAATGATTGACTATCTTATGTCTTGATGGACTAACAGGACAACTGCTCGTGATCGTTAAAGAGGGCACGTGATCCAACGCAGACCGTCCCTGAAAGGAACTGCCACGTGGATTCTCATTCGTCCAGATCCTGACATGTGGCTAAGACATTCCAGAAGTTTCTTGGCGGGAGTGTTCCCTCCACACGCCCCATGTGTGAGCTCGTGGGTCCCAGCCTGAAGATATATAAAACCCTTGTTCTGCGATCAGAGAGTACTGAGGGAGAATAAAAAAAAGGGGGGATAAAAGAAGATAGAAGAATACGAACTGAAGAGATCTGAGGAGAGACAGGAGAAGTGCAGAGTTCAAGAAAGAAGTTGCTGCTGAGAGAAGTGGAAAATAGAAGAAGGAGTGTGCCGCCAGAGAGAAGAAGAGAAGAAAGAAGAGAGAGCGAGAGAGCTGAGAAGTGAAGAAAGAGCCAGAGGCTGAGAAGAGAAGAGGAGAGAGCTTTCCCTGAAGATATGTTTGGAAGATTGGTCTCGTGGATCAAATCCAGAGCCATCTTGCTCTTTGTAGCGACATTCTATTTGCCTTCCTTTCTTTTATTGTTTGTTCTTTTCCACTGTGTTCTTTCGATCCTCTGGTTTGAGGTCGGGTTCCCTCTGGGTTTCAGAGGAAGGGAGACTGTGTCTCCGGTTTGCAAGTGGCGGGGTGTCACTTGTGGTTTCCCTCTGGGTTTCAGAGGAAGGGAGACTTGGGTCTCCGGTTGTGAGTGGCTGGGTGTCACTCACGGTTTCCCCTCTGATTTGGAGGAAGGGAGGTTCACCTCCGGTTCTGGTTCTGTGGGTTGCAGAACCTGGTTGAGGGATTTGTTTCCCTCGGTCATCAAGCTGTTAGGCAGCGTCTGTTGCAGACTGAGTCTGCTGGTTCTAGCTCTTGATAGTGGAATCCTCACTCTAGTTAGAGTGAGGGGTGGACGTAGGCAGACCGGTGTTTGGCCGAACCACCTAAAAATGCTGGTGCATTGTGTTCTGCTTGAGTGTGCATCTCAATATCCTCTATCCCCATTCTACGGTAGCTGTGTGGTACATCATTGGATTTTATTTACACGAGATCGGTCCGTTACCACATCTCGTTTATTTGACCGTGTTCAAATCTCCTGATAGTTACTCTAGCCATGTTAATCAGCACTGCGTGTATTGAGTACTTACCTTTAATTGGTTGATCGCCATCTGCATCTTCATTCACTTCTTAGTTGCATGTTCATGGGTTCTTCAATCAATCCTATTCAGACTAACACCCCTTATTATACGTTAAGTGTTTGAGGTATTATATGTGAGTGTTTTAATTCTACAATAATTTTTGAAAGGGGATTCATTCACCCCCCCTCTGAATCCGTGCCTTGCACCCCAACAGATACCAAGAAGAAGAAGTCAAATGCATTGAAAGCAAACCCAGAGCCTATCTCTAGTCAAGAGGATTCCATGGGAACTACAGATGATGAGGAAGTTGCCATGCTAACTAGGAGAGTTAGACAATTTCTGCTCCAACGGAGAAGATTTGGCAGAATGTTCAAGAAAGGAAAGAGGCAGCCCAAGTGATGGGGACATCACCTCCCATGTCCGCGTTCACAGCTCGTCTCCTCGCCCCGGTTGCATCCGGCATGATATAGTTATCTAATTTTGAGTCCTATGTAATTTTTATTTGAGTCATTTGATGTATTTTCCTTTTATTTGAGTCATGTCCTAGGTCTTGTGCTTATTTCCCTAAGTTTGAGAGTCATTATGTTGTTTAGTTAGTTATTGGGCCCAATTCATTGGGTTTGGCCCAAGTGCACCCCCTACCCCCTCGGTTATTTGTCATTGAGTCTTTTGTCAGGGACTTATTGTAGAAATGTGGGTTTCCTATATATAGGACCCCATTCCCCCCATTTCAACTTAATGAATCAATCAATGAAAAATTGCCATTTTGTGAGTTCTATCTTATTTTTATGGTGGAGTGAATCCATTAGTGAGGTGAGAAGCCTTAGGGAGAGAATCCCACCCTTCCCTCTCTTAATCTCTCTTTTTCACTCCACTTTCTCTCTCCTCCACACCCAATTTCGAAAATTTTCTCTCTCCTCCCTTCCCAACCACCACTCTCCCACCTACCCCCATTAAAGGCCACTCCCCTTCCCCACACATCCCATTACTCCACCCCCTAGTCCCAAGGGAGCATCCCCAATCACTAAGCCACCCTCCAACCACCTCATCCCTTTCCCAAGCACCCTTCCCTCTCCCCCATGCAACCCTCCACTTCCCTAGGCCATTTGAATTCAAAAATCCCCTTCCCTCCACAGCCCTAGGGCGCCCAAGACCCCTCCCCTTTGGTTAGGGGCGGCCCCCTCTCATCCTCTCCATCTTCCCTTGTTCCCCTCCATCACCCCCACCTTCTACCATCTAGAGTAAGAGGACCTGCAGAAGACCTGAAGCTTGCAGCAGCGACCCCGACCTCCTCCGGACGTTCCTAGAAGCCCAAGAGCCATCGTTGGAAGCGTCTGCCTGTCTTCTTCGCAACGGCAGTGGTCTCGTCCCCATCGGAGCTCGGTGCTGCCCAGGAAGCCCATTCTTCCACGACTACGCAGATCTGCCCCGGCAGAGGTTCTGAGCCGGAGAAAGAGCTTCACCACGACGAACCCAGGAGGAATCAGGCCACGAGCTCTTCTACAAAGTTCTTCCCTTCCTGTCTACTTTCAGAATCAAGAAGCGAACTCCATTCGGCATCCTGTAGCAGGCGTTATCAATTTTCTCCCTCAGCTTCGCAGTCCTGTTACCCACAGTGTGCACCGACCTGTCAACAGTGTTCAGAGTTCCCTGGTCCTCTCTGACATCATTTGGCCTCCCTGTCAGTTTTTCTGCGAAGAGGACTCGTCCACGGTTCCAACGACTCTGACGGTGCTCGATTCCGAGTTCGGGAGCTGTCGGGGCATCCTCTGCAACCTGCTGTTGGAAACCAGGAGCTAGCTCTGCAGAGATCCTGATCCGGAGAGAAAGCTTCACCACGACAAACCCCGGAGGAATCAGGCCACGAGCTCTTCTGCAAAGTTCTTCCTCTCCCTGTCTACTTTCAGAACCAAGAAGCGTAACTCCGTTCGGCATCTTGCAGCAGAAGTTACCAATTTTCTTCCTCAGGCGTTCGACTCTGCTTCCCACTATCTGCATCGACCACTCCTCACTTTTCTGAGTCCTCTGATCTTCACCGGCATCTTTTGGCATCCCCGTTTGTTCTGCTGTAAAGAGGACTCACCCACGGTTCCAACGGTTCCAACGGCGACTGATTCGGAGTTCGGGAACGGTCGGGGCAGCCGCGTCTTCCTGCTGTTGATAATCTGTTGCAGACAATCCGAGAATCAGCAACCCTGTTCGTGCTCCCGCCCAGGCCGGCAGCAACCCCTGAAGAAATTGGAAAAATTCAGAGGCACTCCTGTTCCAGAGACGAAGAGATCCCCACTGGTCTCGCCCTCAGCAAAATTCCTGAGCAAGTTCTACAGCTGCAACACCGGCTATCTATCCTTATCCGCAGACAGCAGGCAGATTCGGTGTCATCACTTATTCCTCACTCTTTGCTTTGATTTCCCCTCCCCGCTTGGCCGGCTGAAGGCCCCTCCCTGCGTGGAGGTAGTATTGATTGTAATATCATTAACCCCCACCCCAAGGTCCCCCCTCCTGCGAGAGGTGTAGTGTTGTAATAGCTTAAACAGGTCAAGCTACCCCGGCGCGGCGTGTGGGGAACCCACGCTTCCCCGCTCGCCCTCGTCTCCGAGCGGGACCGGTTTCTTCAAACCGGTCGAGTGAGTGCTCCAAAACTTTGCTCTAATTCATGCTTGTTCTTTCAATATTAGTTCATAAACTCCGCTGGCCGTGACGAGAGCCCGATCCTTAAGCTCATTGCTATAAGTGATCATCGTGGGAAGAGAGTGGAACCCGTGCCCTTTGGCACTTCGTCGGACCCTTGATTTGGGCAGCCATACCCTTGGGGAATCAAACCTTGGCCTTGCTGGCCCTCTACCAGCAAGGGCCCAGCCCACACAACCTCCCCTTGGCATTGCCAAGTTACCCCGGGTCTTAGTGTGCATCGGGTGAGCGGTTGCCATTATCGGTCCGTTTTGAATGCTTAATTGTGCTTGCTTGTTGAGTCCTAGGTTGTGTCACATCAATTGGTATCAGAGCAAGTCATTGACTTGTCTCTATCAAGTCAAGTCCTAGGGCATGCTTGCATTGGTGTCATCATCAATCCGACCCTTGCATTGATCCCCCCGATCATCATGGCCACCTACTTAGCCTACTCACCACCCATAGACTTCATCCTAGATAGGGATATTACCTTTGACGGATCACATTCTAGTGACTATCTTAGGTGGGAGGCTACGATAGAAAAGTACTTCGAAAAGACTTGGGTATATGGACCGGCGAGAGTCCGAAAGGCCAAGGGACGACTTCGGGGTCAAGCCAAAAGTAAGTGGGAACACATAGAGGGCTTAAGGAGGGTTAGAAGACAAGAACCTATTCACTCATGGGAAGAGATGAAGGTAGAACTTAGAAAGATCTACATCCCCAAACATTCCCACCCCTCCTACTCAAGCACCCCTAACCCGAGGAGCACTACCACTCCTCCATCCCCACCCGGCCAACTTGAGACCGACCTTTGGTCTCCACCCCCACCACCCCCAACAATTCATCTCTCAACCATCATAACAACACTTCGCGACCAAGTCCTCTCCCTTAAGACCCAAATAAACCAAACAACCACCTCTCCACCAAATCCCATGAGGATCCCCACACTCCAACCAAAACCTCCTTCCGCAAACCTATCTATCCAAACTCAATTGGCCCCCACTACCACCCCTCCACAACCAGCCGATCCCAAGGGGAAGAGACCCCTAACCGACCCGGTTTCCCCAATAAGGACCACCACTCACCCTATTCTCACCATTCAAACCCAAGTAGACCCCGTGTCCATCCCTCCACCTAGAACCATGACGGCCACCACCACCCAACCCAAATCCTGTCACCCAACCCACCTTCCACTTCCAACCCCAATCCTACCCCAACCTAGACCTCCACTACTTCCACTCCCAAACCACACCCTACCAATCCCAATCCAAGTTTCCCTTTACCCTCTACCCTGGGAACACCACACACAAACCCTCATCACCCCAAAAGACTCTCTCACCTCCTTGGTAGCAGAACTCATACCCAATCCAATAGTTGTGAGCACTCCAAACCCACCCCCCACTTTGGAGGAAACCCAAGTCCAAGCTGAAGAAGAAACCTCACACGATGGTCTTTACCTTACACCACCCTCTCTAGTTGGGGCGGAGCTCATCTTAGGAGAACCATTGTTAGTTGGCTAAAGGAGAGCCCAATTCGAGAGACCCCGGCCCATGTTTTCCCTCCCATAGAACGAGACCTTCCCATAGTGCCCTTCTTCTCCTATCACACCACAATCCAAGCATCCTATCAAGTGGAGACCTTAGAGGACCTTCTCAAGGGCATAGCATGGCAATTAGAGATGACTAGCATGTTGACCCCTATGGTCGAACAACCTAGGAGCCTTAGCCTCCTACACCTATGCATAGGGTCTATCACCTCGGTTTGCACCATTGGTTGCTACACTAGCGACCTCCTTCTATTCCTCCCTACACCCGATGAGCCCAACCTTCTCCTCGATTTAGAGCTTCTTATCTCGGGTAGAAAGCCAAGCCCTCCACTCATGGCCGACCCACTTGTCAAGAACATTGGCCCAACTATCATGGAGAAGGATGACTTAGCACCTTTTAAGGATCTTGAGGACATGGAGTTCCTCCCCCTAGGTGACCCATTTTATGATCCATATGATCCATTCCAATGGGAGTCAAGGGACTCATATGACCCAACCATCTTACCAACCACCCACCCTTTCCTACCCTCACCCACCATATTGGGCCAAACCCACCTCATCCATGACCCGGGTTACACCTTGGGAGCCATGACCTTGGGCCACATATCCCTAGGTAATAAGGTTGTGCCCCACCCCATGATGACCACCTTCTTAGATCCATTCGATCCTTTCCAATGGGAGTTCAAAGGTTGTCCCACACCTATACACATGGAAGTCACCTTTGGGAAAAGTATGCATGTGTCTAGGCTTACCACACCCCTTGGCATGAACACTATGTTGGGTCCATTCATTCATATCACCCACATGTCAAGTAGAAAGTATGAGTGGTCCATATTCGGATGTCATGGTCCACCTTCATTCATCATGGGTCTTAAGCATGTCAAAGGCATCTACAGATGTCCGGGTCCCCCGATATTTATCACCAATTTGCATGATAGGGCCACCTACGGGTGCCCCGGCCCACCTAGGCTAACCAAAGTCTACACTGCATCATTACACGATAGGTCTACTTTTGGTTGCCCAGGTCCACCCATCACCCTAGAATGTCTGCATTCACAACATTGCATAAAGAGATCCGCAAGCACATTAGCAAGAAGAATGTGACTTATAAAAGGCGAGCCGACTCTCATCGACGTCACCAAGAATTCCATGAGGGTGACTTTGTGATGGTAAGGACGGAGAGGCTCTCCCCGGGAGCCATCTCCAAATTGAGGCCACGTGGGGCTGGTCCCTTCCAGGTCCTGAGGCGCATTGGTGCAAATGCCTATGAGTTAGATCTCCCCGAGGAATATGGGTAAGTCCCACATTCAGTGTCGCCGACCTAGTGCCATACAAGGGACCCACGGTGGTACCTAGTGAGGATATTGAGCCTATTCCCTCCGTTGAGAGAGCACCCACCCGTGAGGAGAGTCCACCAGCCAAGAGAGCCCAGCGTGAGCGCATTGAACGAATATTGGATGAACAAGTCACTACCACCAGGAGCAAGGTATACGAGCGCTATCTCGGCAGGTGGATGGATCGGTCTCATTCGGAAGACTTGAGGGCAGTACCACTTCTACACCCTCCAAGGAGGGAAGGACACTTACTCGACGGAGTCGAGTTCTCCGCACCCCGGGAGTATGATGGGGACATCACCTCCCATGCCCACGTTCACAGCTCGTCTCCTCGCCCCGGTTGCATCCGGCATGGTCTAGTCATTAATTTTGAGTCCTATGTAATTTTTATTTGAGTCATTTGATGTATTTTCCTTTTACTTGAGTCATGTCCTAGGTCTTGTGCTTATTTCCCTAAGTTTGAGTGTCATTATGTTGTCTAGTTAGCTATTGGGCCCAATTCATTGGGCTTTGGCCCAAGTGCACCCCCTACCCCCTCGGTTATTTGTCATTGAGTCATTTGTCAGGGACTTATTGTAAAATGTGGGTTGCCTATATATAGGACCCCATTCCCCCCATTTCAACTTAATGAATCAATCAATGAAAAAATTGCCATTTTGTGAGTTCTATCTTTATTTTTATGGTGGAGTGAATCCATTAGTGAGGTGAGAAGCCTTAGGGAGAGAATCCCACCCATCCCTCTCTTAATCTCTCTTTTTCACTCCACTTTCTCTCTCCTCCACACCCAATTTCGAAAATTTTCTCTCTCCTCCCTTCCCAACCACCACTCTCCCACCTACCCCCATTAAAGGCCACTCCCCTTCCCCACACATCCCATTACTCCACCCCCTAGTCCCAAGGGAGCATCCCCAATCACTAAGCCACCCTCCAACCACCTCATCCCTTTCCCAAGCACCCTTCCCTCTCCCCCATGCAACCCTCCACTTCCCTAGGCCATTTGAATTCAAAAATCCCCTTCCCTCCACAGCCCTAGGGCGCCCAAGACCCCTCCCCTTTGGTTAGGGGCGGCCCCCTCTCATCCTCTCCATCTTCCCTTGTTCCCCTCCATCACCCCCACCTTCTACCATCTAGAGTAAGAGGACCTGCAGAAGACCTGAAGCTTGCAGCAGTGACCCCGACCTCCTCCGGACGTTCCTAGAAGCCCAAGAGCCATCGTTGGAAGCGTCTGCCTGTCTTCTTCGCAACGGCAGTGGTCTCGTCCCCATCGGAGCTCGGTGCTGCCCAGGAAGCCCATTCTTCCACGACTACGCAGATCTGCCCCGGCAGAGGTTCTGAGCCGGAGAAAGAGCTTCACCACGACGAACCCAGGAGGAATCAGGCCACGAGCTCTTCTACAAAGTTCTTCCCCTTCCTGTCTACTTTCAGAATCAAGAAGCAGAACTCCATTCGGCATCCTGTAGCAGGCGTTATCAATTTTCTCCCTCAGCTTCGCAGTCCTGTTACCCACAGTCTGCACCGACCTGTCAACAGTGTTCAGAGTTCCCTGGTCCTCTCCGACATCATTTGGCCTCCCCGTCAGTTTTTCTGCGAAGAGGACTCGTCCACGGTTCCAACGACTCTGACGGTGCTCGATTCCGAGTTCGGGAGCTGTCGGGGCATCCTCTGCAACCTGCTGTTGGAAACCAGGAGCTAGCTCTGCAGAGATCCTGATCCGGAGAGAAAGCTTCACCACGACAAACCCCGGAGGAATCAGGCCACGAGCTCTTCTGCAAAGTTCTTCCTCTCCCTGTCTACTTTCAGAACCAAGAAGCGTAACTCCATTCGGAATCTTGCAGCAGAAGTTACCAATTTTCTTCCTCAGGCGTTCGACTCTGCTTCCCACTGTCTGCATCGACCACTCCTCACTTTTCTAAGTCCTCTGATCTTCACCGGCATCTTTTGGCATCCCCGTTTGTTCTGCTGTAAAGAGGACTCACCCACGGTTCCAACGGTTCCAACGGCGACTGATTCGGAGTTCGGGAACGGTCGGGGCAGCTGCGTCTTCCTGCTGTTGATAATCTGTTGCAGACAATCCGAGAATCAGCAACCCTGTTCGTGCTCCCGCCCAGGCCGGCAGCAACCCCTGAAGAAATTGGCAAAATTCAGAGGCACTCCTGTTCCAGAGACGAAGAGATCCCCACTGGTCTCGCCCTCAGCAAAATTCCTGAGCAAGTTCTACAGCTGCAACACCGGCTATCTATCCTTATCCGCAGACAGCAGGCAGATTCGGTGTCATCACTTATTCCTCACTCTTTGCTTTGATTTCCCCTCCCCGCTTGGCCGGCTGAAGGCCCCTCCCTGCGTGGAGGTAGTATTGATTGTAATATCATTAACCCCCACCCCAAGGTCCCCCCTCCTGCGAGAGGTGTAGTGTTGTAATAGCTTAAACAGGTCAAGCTACCCCGGCGCGGCGTGTGGGGAACCCACGCTTCCCCGCTCGCCCTCGTCTCCGAGCGGGACCGGTTTCTTCAAACCGGTCGAGTGAGTGCTCCAAAACTTTGCTCTAATTAATGCTTGTTCTTTCAATATTAGTTCATAAACTCCGCTGGCCGTGACGAGAGCCCGATCCTTAAGCTCATTGCTATAAGTGATCATCGTGGGAAGAGAGTGGAACCCGTGTCCTTTGGCACTTCGTCGGACCCTTGATTTGGGCAGCCATACCCTTGGGAAATCAAACCTTGGCCTTGCTGGCCCTCTACCAGCAAGGGCCCAGCCCACACAACCTCCCCTTGGCATTGCCAAGTTACCCCGGGTCTTAGTGAGCATCGGGTGAGCGGTTGCCATTATCGGTCCGTTTGAATGCTTAATTGTGCTTGCTTGTTGAGTCCTAGGTTGTGTCACATCACCAAGCAAAGGAATGAACCATTCAAAGCGGCTGAGGTTATGTGTTACGAATGCAAGAAAATGTGACACATGAGGGGCGAGTGCCCCGAGTTGCAGAAGAATAAAGGCAAGGTGATCAAGGGCAAGAATCAAAACACGATGAAAGCTACCTAGAGTGATGAGGACGAGGAGGAGCCAACATCTGAGGAAGAAGAAAACATTGAAGAATTGGTCAAGAATCTGTGTCTCATGGCAAATAGTGATCAAGAACAGGTAATTTCTGATTCAGAATTCATTGCAAATGAACAATGGGAATTAGCTTATGAGGAATTAGATGAGAAATACAAAAGGGTCAGAAATGAGAATAAAACATTGAGAAAGAAAATCCATGACATCATTCACTCACCTAATTCCTGTCAAAAATGTAGTCTGCTTGAAATGCAGGTTCAAAACTTCAAGAATGCAAATGAAACTCTAGAATCAAAATTGATCATGTTTGAAGATGAAATTGCGTGCTTGGATGTGGAGAAACAAAATGCATGCAAGCTCAAAGAGGAAATCCAAGAAAAGAATAAAAATTGGAAAATGAATTGGAGGAATTGAATGCTAAAATGAATGAATGTCAGAAAGTAAAGGAAGAACTGAAGTGTAAAAATGAAAGACTTGTCATAGAATTGAATGAAATGAAAAATGCTCATGAAAAGACATTGAAAGGAAACGAGAAACAAGTAGAGAAAAATTCAAGTTCTGTGCATGGCAACAAAAATCATTTTCAATTTAAGGTTATAAATTTAAAAAATCATGGAGAATGTTCATACACGCACACAAATCCACAAGTTGTTTATTCTCGATTCCCCTATATTTCTACACATGTAAATAAAAGGAACAATTTTGGTAGGAAAAGACCCATATGTTTTTACAATGGGAGAATAGGTCATGACATGTACATATGTCAGTTGATGGAGTATGATGATAACTTGTTTTTGAAAAAAAATAGTCATACTGTGATGAATGCTAACACCAAGGGACCCAAGCTTGCTTAGGTACCTAAATCAAAATGAGATTTGATGTTTGTTCTTGCAGGTCTGCATGCAAGCAATGAAAAATAAATGGTACCTGGATAGCGGATGCTCCAGACACATGATAGGAAATAAACAACTTTTTGCAGACCTAGCAGAGAAAAATGGAGGAATGGTAATTTTTGGCGGACAGGATAGAGGTAAGATAATAGGCATTGGGAGAATTGGTAAGGATGTTAACCATTGCATCAAGGATGTCTTACTTGTTAGAGGTCTAAACCATAATTTGTTGAGCATTAGTAAACTTTGTGACAAGGGTCACATGGTTATTTTTGAATCTTCTCACTATTCTATTGTTGATGCAAAATCTCATGAAGTTAAATTCATAGGAGTAAGAAGTAACAACACTTATCAAGTTGATTTCAATGAAATTGCTTCTGAAAATTTGTGTTTGGTTGCTAACAAAAATGATGATGCTTGGTTGTGGCATCGCCGTCTTGGGCATGCTAGTTTTAATGTCATCAGGAAATTGTCTAGACATAGTTTAGTTAGAGGTCATCCTTGCATAAATTTTGAATCTTCAAAAATCTATGAAGCATGCAATAAAGGAAAACAAACCACAACCTCATTTAAATGCAAAAACATTATTTCTACTGAAAAACCCCTTCAATTGTTGCACTTGGACTTGTTTGGTCCCACCAGGACTCACAGTCTTGGAGGGAAACTTTATGGTTTCGTGATTGTCGATGATTTCTCAAGATATGCACAGGTTTTGTTCTTAGCTAACAAGAGTGATGCATGTAAAGAATTTATTGATTTTTGTACAAGGGTTCAAAATCAAAAGGGTTATACTATTCAGAAAATCCAAAGTGACCATGGAAGAGAATTTAAAAATCTTGAATTTGATGAATTTTACAGGAAGCAAGGGTACGAGCATCAATTTTCATCACGTAGGACCCCGCAACAAAATGGAGTGGTCGAAAGGAAGAATAGAACGCTTATGGAGATGACGCATACCATGCTAGCGAAAAATGATCTTCCACGGTATTTATGGGCAGAGGTAGTGAATACTGCTTGCTACATTACCAATCGGGCAATGGTAAGACTGATCCTTAAGAAAACTCCTTGCGAGCTGTATAAAGGTAAAAAACCCAACATATCTCATTTCAAACCATTTGTATGTATTTGTTACATTTTGAACAATGGTAAAGATAACTTGGAGAAATTTGATGCTAAGAGTGATAAAGGGATTTTCCTCGGGTATTTTCTAACATCTAGAGCTTACCATGTTTATAATTCTAGAACTCTTGTTGTCGAGGAGAGTCCACATGTAGTAATTGATGAATTTACCTTGAGAAAATTAAATGATGATGATCATTTTCTTGTTACAGCTGAAAGTGAAGGTGAGAAAGGAGAATCGAGCAAACAAGGTGAGGCAGGAGATCAAGATCAAGAAAAAGAAAAAGTGCAAGAGCAACAAGAGGAACAAGTACATCCAACTTTACCACCCCAATGGACAACACTCAAGGACCATCCCTTGGAGAATGTGATTGGCGATGTGGATGAAGGAATTCAGACACGGGCGTCAATGAGGGAAGTTGAAATTCATGATAATTTAGCTTTACTTTCTCGCATTGAGCCTAAATCTTTAGATGATGCACTTAATGACAATTCTTGGGTTCTTGCCATGCAAGAAGAATTACACCAATTCCAAAGGAATCGGGTGTGGTTCCTCGTGCCCCGACCTGATAATCATCCCATAATCGGAACTAAGTGAGTTTTCTGAAATAAACTTAGTGAAGAAGGGGTGGTTGTGAGGAATAAGGCAAGGTTGGTATCCAAGGGCTACTCCCAAGAATTTGGTATAGATTTTGATGAATCTTTCGCTCCTATGGATAGATTAGAAGCAGTAAGAATACTTCTTGCTTATGCTTGTCATAGGAACATCAAGCTTTTCCAAATGGACGTAAAAAGTGCCTTCCTCAATGGAGTTATCAAGGAAGAAGTATACGTGGAGCAACCGCCGGGCTTCGAAGATGAAAAATTTTCGGACCACGTCCTCAAATTGGACAAGGCACTGTATGTGTTAAAACAAGCTCCCCAAGCATGGTATGATCGTTTAAGTTCATTTTTGATAGATAATGGCTTCAAACGAGGTAATATAGACCAAACATTATTTATGAAGACTTGTGATGAGCATGCTTTACTTGTACAAGTTTATGTAGATGATATAATTTTTGGAGCCATAGATCTTAAAATGAATGATGACTTTGCCAAACTCATGCAGGGAGAGTTCGAGATGAGCTTGATGGGCGAGTTGAACTTCTTCTTGGGACTTCAAATAAAGTAGCTAGGCGATGGTATCTTCATCAACCAGCAGAAGTACACACAAGAGATCGTGAAGAAATTTCAATTGGAGACTGCCAAACTGTTTGATACACCAATGTCCACCTCACTGAAATTGGAAGAAGAGAAAGATAACAAGGTTGATCAGAAACTTTTTAGGGGTATGATTGGTTCTCTATTGTATCTTACTGCTAGTAGACCTGACATACATTTCAGTGTGTGTCTCTGTGCAAGATATCAATCTTGTCCCAGGGAATCTCATTTGTCAGTCGTAAAAAGAATTTTCAGGTATTTAAATGGTTCTCTTGATCTTGGTTTGTGGTATCCTAAGAATAATTCTTTTGATTTACATGCTTACACTGATTCTGATTATGCTGGGTGTAAAATGGATCGTAAGAGCACAAGCGGTCACTGTTAGTTTCTAGGGGGCTACATCGTTTCATGGGCCTCAAAGAAACAACATTGTGTGGCCTTATCAACTGTTGAAGCCGAATATGTGGCTGTAGGCAGTTGTGCGACTCAAGTACTCTGGATCTAACATCAATTGTTAGATTTTGATTGTTGTTTGAAAAACACTCCCATCATGTGTGATAACACGTCTGCAATAAATCTGTCCAAAAATCCTATTCAACATTCTCGCACTAAACACATTGAGGTTAGACATCACATCATTATAGATCATATCAATAAAGGTGATTTTGAGTTGATTTTTGTTGATACAAAACACCAACTTGCAGATATTTTTACAAAACCTTTAAACTCTGATCAATTTTGCTTTCTTAGGAGAGAATTAGGAGTGTGCAGATTAGATAGTTAAATCTTTTTGAATTGCCATGTATACACTTTCAAAATGTTCATAAAGGAATTGTACATACTGCTTTACTTTTTGCACATAAGGAGATTTTCCATGGCATTTACATTTCACTCTTTTCTTTTCGTCCATAACACTTTGAATAACATTATTTTTCACTAATATCTTCATTTAGTTGCATCCGCATGTATATAATTCTATACATCTTATATTTTTGTGTGCATGAATGCCATGATTTCCAGTATATCAAATGCCAATTGCCGAAGGTTGGATTATGTCCAACTGGAAGCTTTCCTCATGCGTGATGGTGGTCTTCGGACCAATGTACTCCGCCACGTACAGGTAATCAACCTGCTTGATGTTCCATTTTGATACATGCTTGAGTGTATATATCATACACCTTACAATTTTTGATCCCTCCTATGACCTTACTCCCTTGAAAAATAAAAATGCATCGGGTTAGACATGTTTGTTACATAGCACATATTAAGGGGGAGGTTCTTTTTATAACTGTGCATACATTTAGGGGGAGACATCACAATGAATAGACTAATTCATCTCTTACATTCTATGCAATCTCTCACACAAATTGCACTTTTGAGTTAAATGATTCTATCAAATAAGGATTTCACCTATTCCACTCAACACACTTGAGGGCTCTTGATCCCCTACATTGAAAACACGTGACTTGTGAGGAAAAAGCTGTCAGCCTTGCTAAAAATATGAATAAGTGTGCCTGAAATAAAGGAGGAAACTCGTATTGAAAAGTGTCTCATCCACATTCTCATAAATGACGATACTGAGTAACCGGGAAATGCCCCTGAAACAAAGGGCATGACTCGTTTCAAAAGGTTAGTCAGCTTGTTATTTAAAATTAAAAAAAATTAAATTCGAGGTTGTGTGAAGCTACCAAAAGTCGAGCACGGTGTATGGAAGTGTAGGGAAGAAAGGTTCTTACTTGTGTTCCTTAGAAAATCTAGAAATCCATATTGTTTAGATTTCATTGCTTACCCTTCACATATATGACTAGGGAGTGGTTGTGTAAATGTATCTTTTGAATCAGTCATATTTCATGGGTAATGTAGTACCACTCTTTGTAAGCACTACCCTTTTAATATTGCTCATGCAACTCATGTTCTCGATCAATAGCATCATTCTTAACCTGTTCATATAGAACATGCTAGATACTATATGGTATTATGAATGCATATGTGCTTGCATGCTCATTCATTCCTCTTCATGTGCATTTCATTGAGTTAAGTGTACATATGCGGTTTGCTTCCATGATTCTCACAATCCCCTATTTGACTCTGACAAAAAGGGGGAGTAATAAAGTTTGCATGATGATGAATGTGTGCATGGTCAGTGAAATTTGGAAAGAAGTGTGAATTTGAAACTCAGTGAATTTGAAACTTAATCTGAACTTGTTTTTGGAATGAGAAATCTGAACTTGTTTTAAGAATGGAAAATGACTATCTTGTTTCATTCATGCTTTTCATGCAAATCTTTTGAGGAGTTTTGTCTTCGTCAAAAAGTAGGAGATTGTTGTGCCCCGGCTTGTTTTGAAGAAGATATGTCGTTATATGTTGTTAATTTGCTTGAATACTTTTATATTGTTGAGAAAGTGAAGCACTTAGGTTTCATTTTGTTTAGTCCATGGTCAAGGGTCGACCCCTGGGTTCTTGATTTTCTCACGGGTTCGGGGTTCTCTCTAGCAGACGCAAGGGTCGACCCCAAGGGTCGACCCCTGGGCATTCTTTTCCCAAAACCCCACGGGTCCTGGCTCGACCCTCAGATTATTCATGATTTTAGTTGAGCTTCATTCGACTGAATTTGGTCTAATAATGTGATGGCTGATTTGTGTACAAAGATTGTGTAAGTCTTTAAACTGAACTTGATTCTTATGAATATGAACTTGGAACCCTTGTGGCTTGCTTAAATACTTACTCTTTTGCTAAGTATTAATGGGTTGAATTGCATAAGACTAAACTTCCTTTACTGGATGGACTTGATAGAAGTTTTGATATGGAATGAAAGCTTGTGTTTCAATGGGTTTCCTTGTGTTGAAAGTGAGATGAGTTAGTATCATGAGAATTTTGCTTTATATATGATTGTAGTTCAAACCCTCAATCTGATGGTTCATTTTGAACAAGACTTGTGTAATGTGAAAAGCCTAGAAAGTGGTTTCTGAAATTGCATTGAGTCAATGGAGACATATGCCTGAATTTCAATATTATGTAGATTAAATTCTCTCTCAAACCAATGGATATTTGGTAAGAATTTACTTCCAACGTTCACTCATGTTACCTTGAATGGGATTGATGTATAGTTAATGTTTTTGGGTTTAAAATCACTGCTTTAGGCTGTTTTATAATTCCCCTCTGTAAGAGTCGACTCTTCCAGAAGGTATATGGCCTTTTTTGCGCTGACAGAACTCGTGCCAAAAAGAGTCGACTCAAAGAGTCGACTCTTATGGCTGATTGTTCTGGTGTTCATAAAAATAGAACTCTAGGCAAAAAGTGTCAACTTTAAGAGTCGACACTTTCTACTGAGTGAATGTTTTTTGTTCTTTGGGCAGAACTCTCGTAAATAAATGTCGACTCTAAGAGTCGACATTTATCCTGTGTGCCCAGAACGTGTTGCCGGATTTGGATTCGAAACCCATGGTTTGTGATCTGATTGCCATGACTTTTTACCATATTATCCCTAGGGTTTATACCATCGAATGGGTGTGTTTTCAAGAGGTTCTTGCAGGGATAATCTTGTCTTATTGGCTTGTATCTTCCTCACTATATCTAGCCGCATTTGGTCTAATCGGAACATATCTTTTGAGGGCTAACATCGTTCTATTCTTGGAAGAAGAGAAGGAGGACTGCATGCATCTGCTGGAGAAGGAGAACCCCGTCGCCAGGATTGCGTTCCACGTTCCCGAGCTCAAGGTCGGAGGTGAACTGCGGCTGCTGCTCTCCACCATGGTTTGCTTGGAGGGTTTTTCTTCAAGGGGCAGCTTCATCCTCTCATGGTTTTTCATTCCAATGCATCCTTCCATCCATCTCCAAGTTGTATTGAAGATTAAAGGGGAAGATCCTTGTTAGACTACGTTTTTCATTTCCCCTTAAGCATAGTTTATCATTCTTGAACTGGGCATTGTATTTTTTTATCCCATCTTCTTTATAGACATTTTGGAGCTTGTCTCCGTGTGTGCGGTTCCTCATCATCGTACGAGAACTCACGTGTGTTGGGCCGTCTAGCCCGTGTGTGTGGTGGTTTAATTGCTGTCGTCGTGCAGCGTTTATAGTGGAATCCTCTCGAGTTGAGAAGGGTGGACGTAGGACGACACTTGGGTGTGTCTGAACCACCTAAAAACTGCTGTGTCCTAGGTTGCTATACTGTGTGCTTGCTATACTTCTATATTTGTTCATCGTCCGAGTGTGAAACCTGAGTTGAGAGTTTAATCATTTATCCGCATAGTTATTTTCATCTGAGTGATCATCATTTAGCGCTGGAGAGCTATGAATGGTTGTTTGACCATCATTTTATCATTACTCATTAGTCTGAATTTGGAGAAGCTTTTCTTCTTTACATCAGAATCTCTGCATTTTATTGAGAAGGTGTCTTTGTCGCTTTACCATCTTTGTAATTAAGTTTAAGTTTGTGAAAAGAGGGTGCAATCAATTCACCCCCCTCTCGATTGCCCACCTAACTGGGCCAACAAGTGTAAAGCCCTATTGCGCGATCATACTAAAACATGAAATACACCATGTGGAAAGCATGAAAACAGGAAAGATCAGATGGCTTTAACTCCTAGCATGCTATTTGAACCAATCATGAGACAATCTACCTTTGGGATAGTCCTTAAACTTTGAATTTCTCGTCGGAAGAATGCTCTCGTTCCTACGCATCCTACGTAGAAACAGCAACTTCCAATCGTCCTAACTCTTCAGCCACTTGATCTTCAAACATGGAATTCAGAAGGGAGTTAGACAATACTAAAGAGAACAAAAAGTTCTAAAGGATGAACTTACGAAGATGATGTCCTACCGCGGTTCCTCGCGCTCCAAAACTAAGGTTCGCGCAGAATAGATCTGGGTCCTATTTATAGGGTTTAGCCTAGGGTTAGGGTTTTAGGTCAAATTAGGTGTCCTTATTAGAGGTAGAATTGATCATTAAGAGTCCTAGACAAGTCTCCTTGCCATATCACATCGAACAATGGCGATTGGGTGGATAAAAATCCTATCTTTCCCGTGTTTATCACTTTTCATTTTCGGAAGAAGATAGCGGTTGGGTCTCGACCGCTATCATCAGAACGCGATCGCGCGACTGACCGCGACCTGGGCCTTTCTCTGAAATTTGAGTTTAATTCAAACTCCCTTCTAATTATCTCCTAGTTTCCCTATTTATCGATTTCAATTAGAGGATTAACTCCTATTACGTCTCTGGGGTTTGGGCTTGGGCCAAAAGCTTAGGTTTAAGGCTTTAAAGCCTCTTTTAGGTGGGTTTAACCACTTAGTTATTAATTAGGCCTATTTATCAAAGGTCTTAACCTATGAACCAATTAATCAGCCCATTAAGCCTTTAAGCCTTATTAAATGCTTAAATAAATCCCTTTAAATTCTTAATAATTCTAGAAAATTATCAGGGGTGCCACAGCTCTTCTCGTAATACTGCTCGGCCTTCTTTCCCAGGTAACAATTGTATCATATTTATAGAATGAAGGGAAAATCTCAGTCACTGATCTTTGGGAATGTAAATCTAGGACGTCCATATCATTTGATGACTTCAAAATCCCGAGGTACAAGGTTCTAGGTCGTTTCCCAATAATTGGATCTTGGATCTCATGCGCGGGTAGCCCAAGTTCGCAAGTCCGTATTTAATTTCCCTTCGCAGTCCTATCGACCGGAGATGTAGCATCCCGAAATTTAAGCAAATAATATAACTGTATAATAATCAAGAATTTCTTAATATTAAAATTCCAATCCCCTTTAGGCTAAATTTCAACTAATTTATAAAAATATGGAAAAATCATGATCATGCCGTTGACCCAATTCCTAGACATTTTGTCTTCTTGGTTGACCCCTAAATAAAATTCCAATCAAGTCGAATTAAGGGTTTTAGGGTGAAAATCGGAGTTAGTTTGATCGAGCCATAGATCGCCAAATTAGAACCCAATTCGTAACCATTTTAGCCCCAACCAGGCCCATCCGATCGGCCCTAATGGGTAGCCATTTTCCCCTCTTGTTCCCTTATGAAACCCTAACCCTAGGAGTCTAATTCCGAACGTCAAGGCGGCGCGACTTGGTCAATGCACGATTTCTGTGTGCGTCGAGTTCGTGGACTCTATCCAGCCTTATCATCGCCCCTAGATCAAATTAGCTTCTATATAAAAAACCCTAAGTTGAACTAGAAGCCCCATTTGCTATGACGGCTTGCGGTGTGCACGAATTGGGGAGGAGACGTTGAGATTTTGAAGCGCGGCGTTCGTGCAGATTCGAGCATCTAGCGTCCCCTTTGATCTTCAATTGAGGTAGGTGATAGTGGACTAAACTCTAATAAAAACATATCATTAGAAGTGTTTTCGAGTCCTCTTTCTTTTGATATTAGAAGCCCCAATTTTCATACCATATAGCATGCGTATTCTTGATTATAGTCGGAGCATGTCAAAGTTAGGGCACCGATCATGTTACCTTCTATAGATGGATTCAATTTGTGGTATAGGCAGGCTTAAAACATAATTAATCCTGATATATTGTGCATTTTTATGTCCTCTTTTCCTTGCTATTGTTTTGCCCAAATTTTATAAATCATATCGCATGAATTTAAGTGTTGGACCGGGGTCTATCGGAGTTCGCTGGAGGCCAAATGCGACGACTTGGTTGCGGTCACACCAGGGACCGCTTCTGACCCTAGCAGTCTCACGACATACTATTTTTCCCTTTTTAAAAATTTTGAAACTCATTACATATTATCATCCCCGCGATAGACTACAAGGGCTTGGGTTGTAGCCAGTTCCTGACCGCTTCTGATCCTAGTGGCTGTGCGACAGACCACCATTATCGAGCAGATTATATAACAATGTTGCTTCTGTTAATTATGCTCATCTTGTTAGGCTACATGCGTAGGATGGAACCCACTAAAGTAACTGGAGTATATGGAATAATTAACTTGAAACGGAGATCTTAACCCTTCACATTTATAGTTATTTCTCATTACTTGTTCCTTTTGGAAACAAATAATAAAGCATAATTAAATTGCTACCATGTTTTAATAGGATTGTTTGATAGTCACTCCAGTCCGGTGGTGCTGGCTGACCGCTATACTCTCATTTTCTGGTGTTTCTATAACCCTTAATCTTGTAATAGTTGGGACTCTCCGCCGGATACTCATTCCGTCAGACTTGGACCTCTCTTATGAGACCTCCATAAGACCCCGCGAGCCTGGGATTCCCACTAGGACGCCAGGTAGGTTGTACCCCCAAACCCTGTACCTATCGACTCGATCGAACCACTTATTTTTACAGCCTGGAAACGGGACTGTCTAGTTAAATGCGGCCCTTCTGAGACCGCTACCCTCTAGTTGTGGCCAGATGTGGACCGCCTGTCTATTCAAGCGGCCCTATTGAGACCATTTTTTGACTGGCATGTGTGCCTTTTTACTGGTCAATTTTTCCTTGAATTTCAGTCGACCAAGCCATGTTGGAGTCGGCCTAAAACCTCTAGTTCGATCTGGGATGTGTGGGGGCTGGACCCTGGTTCAGTTCCACCACATTTTGGGTGGACCGAGAGCCATTAAGTCGACTGCCTTAATCTTTCATCTTCTGGGCCCAACCAAATAGTGGTTTTCATTGGACCGCCATTACCTCCTAAACGGGCCTCTAAGGACCGTTTTCTATAGTGAGGCGGCCCAATGGAGACCGTATGCATTATGAAGTGGCCCGGGAACAATTCAGACTAAAGCAACCCACTGTGGACCACCTTCCTCTAGGAAGCAGCCAAGCCATGACTGTTTTCTTCTCTTTACGGCCCATGTGTGACCGTAATTTGTCTAGAACTTGGTTTTACATGATTTCTTGTGTGCTTCAGTGGCCAAGCCAAGGATGGTTGGTGCTGCAACCTAGTCCAGATTATATTCCCTTCTTTTGCAAGCCATGATCTCATTGAAACTTCACTTGGTCCTAGATGGTAGGTTGCATAGCCTAACCTTGGAATTTCTGGCCGATTCTAATGAATGTCTAAGATGGTTACTTGGGATCTTGGATCCACCAAATCAATGCCAATGTCACGCCCTGAGCCTTTATTACAGCGTAAGACTAGCTCGAGGAACGTGAACAACCGGTATGGTAAGTCTCTTACAAGCAAGAATGATCAGAGCGCAAGACAATCATACACATAAATGTAATTGCACAATATTTACTCAAACTCCAACTTTCAATTCATTACCAATCAAATATCAAATACAATCACTAATTCAACTTTCTTCATCATACTAGACTCAAGAAATAAAAAAATTACATAGACTTAATCTAAACAATGTAGACTTCCTAAGTCTTCACTCATTCTTCATTCACTCTCGGACCCGCTATTTGAACGTTCCGGATCTGACTCACTTCCATCTCCTGAAAAGATTAGAAATAGGTAATGAGCACACTTGCCCAGTAGGTATCTTCGCATCAACATGAAGGCACTATTAAAGTAATTAACATCTTAGCTTTAGAGGAATAAGGCAAAATTATGCGAATGCGATGAATCACAAGTATAACTGAGTAATAAGACAATCATGTAAGGTAGAATGAATGAGTATGAACTAGCGAGAATGTAACAAAAATGTAGCATGGCCTTTCATGAACAAGAATGTAACGAGAATGTACTTTCACTTTTCACTTTCATAATCATAAAGGTTACGCACTAGAACGTCAATCATGTAGCAATTCACTAGATTTCACGAGTGCTCATGGATTTCACTTATTTATAAAGAAAGTACTCCCAGCGTAATGCGACGCCAGTAGCATCACACCCCATGGTTTATAGTATATTTTTGACAATCAGCCGAGGGGACTAGCATAGAGCCCTTGAACACAATCAGTGCTCGATCGCATCTTTAAGTATAAATCAAGCTATTTCCATGAGTGTAACAATAAAGCGTGGCCAGTAATATAACAAATTCAATCAATAAGCTCATGACAACAATCATCAAAGAATGAATGCTTCAATTAAGAATATGACAGATCAAGAATGATTTAAGACGATATTATGCTCATGGGAATAATTCGGTAGCATAACGGTACATTCGTTATCTTTCATAGTTTAAATTAAGTTTCTTTGGACAATATGACAAGTCCTAGACCATCAATAATCCATCTAGGAACTTAGAATATCAACCCTTTGGTCAAACCTCGGGTTAATATACTCAAGAACTGTGACGGTCTAATACGGGGCCGTTACATGAACATAACGGTCGAGAATTGGACCATTAGAATAGTTGAATCCAGAAGAAAATAGATATGGACTCAAACAATGTGACGGTCGTACACCGATCCGTTAGGTAAGCCTGACGGTCTAGTGTAGGTCCGTTACAAGACTTAAAACTTCAATTTTTGTGCTTTTCTAGATAAATGGGCTTTAATGGTACAACCAACTCAGCGTCCTAGTGGGAATCCTAGGCTCGCAGAGAATTACGGAGAGCTTGAAACAAGATTTCCTAGTCCATTGGAAGGAATATCCAATAGAGAGGTCCTCCTATTCAAGAATATGCTCCTATAGTGCAAGAGTGTAACTAATGGACATATACCGGAATATATGCCATGTACTTAGAGAATTGACTCTATAGACAGAAAGAATGTGTAACGATATAAAATCATGATAAAACTCATCAATATCTTTTCTAAATCAAGGTTTAAATAAAAAACTATAGTGCTTTGGCATGAAATTGTCATATACTTGAAAATAACTCTAAAGTACCATAAATCATGCAATTTCTAACATGAATCAACACTTGAACTTAAAAATCATAAAAACATGTTAAGATCTATTTAACTAGGCACATATATATATATATATATATATATAAGCTATTTGGGCCAATCTTAATTCTGCCTTAAGTTGACAGAACACAGTGATGTGTAACGGACTAGTCTGGGCACGTCACAATATAGTAACGGTCCACTGTAGGTCCATCAGAGTTCTCAGAACCCTGCAATCGTTTACGGAGGTGTGACGGATCAAGGTAGGTCCGTTACACGTCCTTGGCGGTCTTACGATAGACCGTTAGGTCCTCTGCTAACAAAAAATAGAAACTATAGAAATCTATGAGTAATTCATGGCATGCTAACTACTCTTAATCATGTCAAAACAAGAAAAAGGCTATCTTGATGCATAGGTAGTAATGAAATAACGAGAGATAGCTTTTTATCTCCAATTAGGGTTGAAGGCATGCATGAATGTATAGACTAATCCTAAAACATGAAATTCATGAAATCCATTTAAACTAGAAGGCTTTTATCTCTAACAGTGTGTTTTTGCCGTTCATGAGATAACCTACCTCTTAACTGGGCTTTAAACTTCTAATTTGAGTCTTCAAGGGTCGCCCTAGTTCTTTTCTTCCTGTGATTTTTCAGCAACTTCACGTTTCCCTAACTCTCCAATCTCTTGACCTAAAGAGGTGAAATTTGGAGGGTAAGAAGATTAATCTAAGGGGAACAAAAAGTTCTAAAACATAGAACTCTAATTACCTCGTTTGGGCATCCTAATTCCTTGATCTTCAGTGGTCCTTTGCTCTGAATCTTGGGTTGCTATGACGGAATCAGTGACTTTAGAAGCCTTTATCTCCTTGGTTACTTGATCTCCAAACATGAAATTTTGAGAGTTGTTAGACCTTAGTATTGGAAATAAAAAGTTCTAAAGAACTTACCCGAAATTCTATCGCCTTACCTTGATTCTTCACGTGCCAAAAGTAAGGGTCGCTCAGTTCAGAACTAGGTTCTATTTATAGAGTTTTGGCTAGGGTTTAAGGATTTGAATGACTTTAGAGTTCTTAATTGGCTAAAACCTAATCTCTAAGAGTCCTTAGCAATGTTATAAGTCTTCCCAAATTGGTCTCTAGCCAAGAAAATCCCAAAGTTCCAATCCTTTTGTAAGTTCTTCAACTTACGGAATTAGCAGGGTGTAACGGTCGGGTCTAGGTGCGTTACGGTCATGTGACGGTCGCACGATAGACCGCTACATCCAGCGTGTGCAGAATTCCACCTAATTCAAACTCTTTTATTGTTTATCTTTATAATTATCTAAATAAGGGGTATTTGTGAAAGGAAGGCATATCATAGAGAACATTGCCTTAGCACAAGAATTGACAAATGAACTGGGAAGGAAAATAGGGGGCAATAATATAATGTTCAAGCTAGACATGGCAAAGAGTTATGATAGACTAGAGTGGGATTTTCTATTTGCTGTCCTCCACAAATTTGGATTTAGCTTGTCTTTCATTAATTTGATTGAGAAGATGGTAAATAATTGCCGGTTTTCAGTTTTATTAAATGGGGATTCAACAGGCTTTTTTAAGTCAACCAGAGGTGTAAGGCAAGGAGATCCAGTTGCCCCTTCTCTATTTATCATTGCTGAGGAATCTTTAAGTAGATCTCTAAAAGAGGCCTATTCAAATGGCAGTGTAGAATGGTTTTCAGGGCCCAGCAGATGTCCTCCAATTTCACACCTATTGTTTGCTGATGACACCCTGCTTTTCAGTAAAGCAAGCATCACTTCAGTCAGGAATCTGATCAATGTCCTAAAAATTTATGAAAGAGCCTCGGGTCAGTCAATAAATGTCAGCAAAAGTGGGTTTTTTATTCACCCCAAGATCCATATGACAGTTGCCAACCGGATTCAGAACTACACAGGTTACTCTCACCATGCATTTCCTCATAAGTATCTTGGCTTTCCTTTGATGCTTGGCAGAAGAAAAAAAGTTTACTTCGCTGGTATAATTAGTTCCATCCACAAAAGAATTACAGGCTGGAAATCAACTTTATTATCACAAGGAGCTAAATTGATTCTGATCAAACATGTTTTGTCCTCTATCCCAATTTACTCTTTGTCATCTTCACCACTGCATTCAGGTACTCACTCCCTTCTTGACAAGTCCTTCGCAAATTTTTTCTAGGGATCCTTAGTAAATGGGAACAAAAGGCACTGGCGAGCCTGGCAGACTATCTGTAGGCCTATCTCCCAGGGTGGCCTTGGCATTATGTCTCTCAGATATATGGAAACTGCTTTAAGGGTGAAGATGTTGTGGCAAGCCATGCACTCAAATTCCCTGTAGGCAATCTTTTTCAGAGCTAAGCACATCGGGCAGAAACACCTAAGTGAGGTTCACTTCAAAACTATGAATGGTTTTGCAAGAAGAAGTTGGATCAAGGCTAAAGATCTCATTCTACAATATAAAAAGGTTGTAGTTGGAGATGGTAATAGCACATATTTTTGGTTGGACAGCTGGATTGGGAATCAAAAATTGACTGATTTTGTCCCTACTTCTCTCATCCCAAAGACTAGTATCACAGTCAATGACTTCTTATTGCATCCTACTAGTGAAAATGCTGATCTCTTGGATAGACCGGTTCCAGAGGATATCAAATCAGCCATTGAGAATTTTCAGCTAACTCAGAATCCTGATGTTCAGGCCTGGAGCTTATCTTCATCTGGTAAATGCACGGTCTCATCAACCTATCAGATTATTTCTAACAGAATGCCCACCCAATATATCCTCCCTTAGACCCGGCTATGGTCTAACTGGCTCCCCACAAAAATATCTGTTCATATTTGGAAAATTGCTCACAATGCTCTACATACTGATACAAATATTCAGCGAGTGGGGGTGCAACTGTGCTCCAAATGCTACTATTGCAGTTTGCAAAATGAGGAAAGTCTTACTCATATTTTCTTGCACAGTGAATTGGCAACTCAAGTTTGGTCTTATTTTACAACCTTTGGACTGCATTTGGAAAATAATTCAATGAGATCTTTCATCTTTCAAAATGCTATTAATCTCCACCAAAAATCTACTTACGGCCTTTTCCATCTTGCTGTCATTGGCTATGGTCTATGGGAGATTTGGAAAGCAAGAAATACTACGAAATATGATGGCAAAGTCATCCTCAAGCAAAACCTCCTCCACCACATTAGTTTTCAAGTTAAAAATACTTGTGCTGCTGTAAACCTTAAGGAATTAGATAACATCAAGAGGAAACTTTTGGAGCAGTTTGGTATCAATGTTTAGCCGACAGGTTGCTCTCAGCTGAAAATTATAAAGTGGATTTGCCCTTCCTAGCCTTTTCTTAAGCTCAACACTGATGGTGCATGCAAAATTAATGGTGACTCAGGTGGTGGTGGTATTATTAGAGACAGCAGAGGCAATACGCTTCTTGCACTTTCTCATTACTATGGCAAGTCAAATAGTCTTATTGCAGAGGCACATGCTTTACTTGATGGCATTAAATACCTGCATACTGTTGATGTCAAGCCAGTCCATATTGAATGTGACTCGAACACACTAGTTCAAATTATCAAAAAGGAAATTCACTGCCCATGGTCCATTCTATCTTATGTGAGAGAGATCTGGAGCTTACTTACCCAGAATGATGCAGTTGATCATATCTATAGAGAAAGAAATAAAGTTGTTGATTCCTTAGCCTCTTTGTCTTGCATTTCCAAATGTAATGTTTTCTTTTCTTATGATGAGCTTCCTACATCTATAAAGGGAGCATCTCGATTAGATAAGCTGGGTATGCCCAGTATTCGTTTTATGTAAATGTAATTCCTTTGATCAGCAATAAAATTTACCCCCTAGTGTTCGACTGGTGGAGTGGCTTTCTCTTTACCTTTGGTAAAGGTTGCACTCTCCCATCAAACCCTAGGTACGTTTTTTTTAGAAAAAAAAATCTAAATAAGGGGTATTTATCCTTATAATTCGTGAATAGGCTAAATAACCTTCTAGAATATGGGTCAAACATAATGGGCTTGGTCCTTAAACTTATTGGACTTTATTTATTAAGGCTGGATTAATTGTTTACCATATTTGGGCCTTAATAATGATTTATTTAACCCAATATTCATTAATTAATTCATTTAGACCCTTAATCATCATCATCATCATCATCATCAGAGCTTTATCCCAATTAATTGGGGTCGGCTACATGAATCATGTTCTGCCAAAGATTTCTATCAAGTGCAATATTCATATTTAAACTCAAGGAACTAATGTCCTTCCTAATAACATCGCACCATCTCATTTTAGGCCTTCATCGAGCTCTTTTACTAGCATCCACTAAGATTTGGTCACATCTTTTAACCGACGCTGAGTTAGGGCGACGAAACACATGTCCAAACCACCTGAGTCTATTTTTTCTCATTTTACTATCAATTGGAGCCATCCCTAAGTCCTTACGGATGCGCTCATTCCTAATCTTGTCTTTCTTAGTCTTGCCACACATCCATCTCAATATCCTCATCTCTGCTACACACATTTTGTGGATGTGTTCCTTTCGTACTGCCCAACACTCGGTACCATATAACAAAGCAGGTCTCACAGCCATTCTATAAAACCTCCCTTTGAGTTTCACAGGCATACGACGATCACAAAGGACACCTAATGCACTTCTCCATCTTAACCAGCCTGCCTTAATCCTATGTGTAACGTCATCATAAATCTCCACATTCTCTTGTATGATAGACCCTAAATATCGAAAGTTGCTACTCTTCAGAATGTTATGTCTATCAATTAGAACCATGTCTTCCTGAACCACTCTCCCATTACTAAAATTACAATGCATAAACTCTGACTTACTCCTACTAATTTTAAAACCTTTAGACTCCAAGGCAAGTCTCCAACGCTCTAACTTAGCATTTAGAGCATCAATACTCTCATCAATTAAAACAATATCGTCAGTAAATAGCATACACCAAGGGATATCCTCATGCAATTGTTTAGTTACTTCATCCATAACTAAGGCAAAGAGATACGGACTTAGTGCAGAACCTTGATGCAAACCTATAGAAACGGAAAATTCACCAGTCTCCCTAGTAATAGTTCGAACACTAGTAATAGCACCGCCGTACATATCTTTAATCAAATCAACATATCATTGAGAGATTCCTTTCTTTCTTAATGTCCACCAAATCAATTCTCTCGGTACTCGATCGTACGCCTTCTCTAAATCAAGAAAAACTATATACAAATCTTTTCTCATCTTTCTATACTTCTCCATTAGCTGCCGTAGTAAGAAAATAGCTTCTGCAGTAGATCTATTTGGCATAAAACCAAACTGATTTTCTGATACAGTAGTCATACATTGGAGGCATTTTTCAATTACTCTTTCCCAAAGTTTCATAGTATGACTCATAAGCTTAATTCTACGATAATTATTACAACTTTGAATATCTCCTTTGTTTTTATAGAAAGAAACTACAACACTTTTTCTCCAAACTTCTAGCATTCTCCTTTCCTTTAAAATTTTATTAAAAAATTTAGTTAGCCACTGAATACCAATATCTCCTAATCCTTTCCATACTTCAATAGGTAAGCCATCTAGTCCTAAGGCCTTGCCCACTTTTATTTTCCTTAAAGCATCCTCCACTTCTGACATCTTAATACGCCTGAAATATTGATATTTATAAAATATTGTGGACTCTTGGGTACCTTCTAAAGATAAATCCTTGACGGAATCTCCATTAAGTAACTTCTGAAAATAGTTATGCCACCTCCTTTTAATCTCAAGATCCTTAGTTAAAACCCTTTGATCTTCACCTTTACTGCACCGAACATGATCTAAATCTCTAGTTTTTCTTTCTCTTAATTTAGTAAGTTTAAATATATCCTTTTCACCCTCTTGGGTTCTTAATTTATTATATAAATCTTCAAATACCTTTGATTTAGCTTTGCTAACTATTTTTTTAGCTCTCTTTTTAGCGATTTTATAGGCTTCTAGGGTTTGATCATTTTTGTTAGTTTGTCAAACTTTAAAGCATTCCTTTTTTACTCTAATGGTATTTTAGATTTCCTCACTCCACCACCAAGTCTCTTTGTCTAAATTCTTTTTACCTTTAGATTCACCTAAGAGTTATTTTGTAACTCTCGTTATACAATTTGTAACATTATTCCACATTACATTAGTTTCTTGTTCTAAATTTCAAATATTTTCCTTTAATAGATGATTTTTAAATGTTTCTAAACTTTCACCTTTTAAATTTCACCATTTAATCTTGGAATAATTATTTATAATGATCTTTCTTTTGAATTTAGGGATAGTGACATCCATTATTAATAACCTATGTTGAGGGGCTAGACTCTCACCAGGAATAATTTTGCAATCTTTACATAAAACTCTATCGACCTTCCTAATGAGAAAATAGTCAATTTGACTTATATGTGTTCCACTCTTGTATGTTATTAAGTGTTCGTCCCTCTTCTTAAAGAATGTATTAGTAATTGCTAGATCATAGGCCACAACAAAATCAAGAATAGTGTTACCCATATCATTTCTATTGCCAAAACCAAGCTCTCAATGAATCCTCTCATAGTCTCTATTATCTATACCCACATGACCATTAAGATCCCCTCCAATAAAGATTCTCTCTTCACTAGGGATATTTTGGATCAAACTATCAATAGCCTCCCAAAATTACTTTTTAATGCTCTCTTCTAATCCTACTTGAGGTGCATATGCACTAATTATATTCAAAATATCCTCACCTAAGATAAGTTTAATTAACATTAGTCTATCCCCCAATCTCTTTACTTCCACAACTCTGTCTTTTAAGTTTTTATCTATTATTATAGCAACACCATTTCTAGAGTTATTATTACCCGTATACCAAATTTTATATCCATCAATGTCTTTAGCTTTATGTCCTTTCCACCTAGTTTCTTGTAGGCAAGCTATGTTAACCCTCCTGTCCTTCATTAACTTAACTAATTCTAAACCCTTACCCGTTAAAGTTCCTATATTCTAAGTAGCTAGACGGATCCTATGTTTTTGGACTTACTTCTTTACCCGTGTGCGTCCAACCCCACACGAGAACCCTTGCCTATTTGACACCGCAATCGGGCGCCATTGCGGCGCGTCGCTTACGGGGAACGCCCTAGCTAGCCCTTGCTCACTTGTCATTCCATCCGGGTTCCGATGTAACGCGTCGCTTACGGGGAACGCCCTAGCTAGCCCTTGCTCACTTGTCATTCCATCCGGGTTCCGATGAAACGCATCCCTTATGGGGAACGCCCTAGCATTAGCACATAATGTATTTGGATAAGAATTCATGTTGGAGATGTGACAAAATTTTACTGCTGGCTATCGACCTAACGTAAACCCTCCTCTTTTCTCATCCGGGCTTGGGACCGGCCATGGCAGAGTTCATTTAGACCCTTAATAATTCCATAAAATTCTTAATTATATCTGAAATAATTTATAAAAATTCTGGGGCACTACACCCTCCCCCACTTAAGAAAATTTGGTCCCCAAATTTATAATATGAGTTTTTATGGAGGTTGTACGTACTTTAATGTATTAAAAATTAACGTAAGGTGAATGGGTTAAGAGGGTACCTTTAATCATTTCACCTTCCTTATCTATGATGGCATTTAATCGACCTCGTTTCCCACGTCCGTTGTTATCCCTTTAAGATTGTTCATTTATGAGAGGACATACGGGCAAGCGATGTTCCCGGCTTCCACACTTGAGGCAAGCGCCGAGACGCTTCCAACATTCTTCTGCCGAGTTCCCAAATTCTTCACAAAATGAGCAAGCCGTGGAGACTTGCATTCTTTCTTCTTCTTTAACTTACTTATTCTTTCCGTTTCCATTTCCGTTTCTTTTTTCGTTACCGTTCCCATTAAGGGACCTCTTAATGTGACGATTTTCATCCTCATCCACTTCTTTCTCTTTCTGCCTATCATGTTTTCGGCTTGACCTTTCTCCTCGGAGCCTTTCCACCTTCTCCATGGTTCTTTCACATAGATGCGCTCTTTGAACCATCTCGGTATAGGTGCGGATATTCTGTATTCCAAGTTGTTGGATAAATTTAGGTCTTAAACAATCCATAAATCGGTTGGCTTTCAATAAATCTGTGCTTATCAAGTGAGGAGCATACGGTGCTTGTCGAGAGAATTGTAATTCATATTCTGCCACGGACATCGCACCTTATTTTAAGGAGGCAAATTCCATAGCCTTCCTCTCTTTTACATGCTCGGAGAAGTACTTGGCTCGGAAAAGTGTAAGAAAACCTTCCCATGTATGAGGTGCATCGGCCGGAGGTGCCGGAACCGACTTCCACCATGTGTGAGCATCCTTATTGAGTTGAAACGTGGCAAGTCGAACTTTCTCTTGGTCAGTGCATTGCATGACATCGAATATTAGATTCATCTCGTCGATCCAATTTTTCACTTCATCTGGGTTAGAAGATCTAGAGAATCGTGGGGGATTTAAACTTCAGAAACTGCCGTGCAAGTTCCCCGCGCCAGCCCTTCCACCAACTTGGGCCACTGTCTATAGGGCTTGGGTAAGTCCCACAATAGTTTGCTGCATCTCGTCCCAGTTCACACGATGAGCCATTAAGGTACCTGAGAACATGGACATTTTAGTTTTTTAGAGTCGGGAAGATTTACCCTAAAATAATTTCTATATAACTATCTCATCCCGGGTTCTATCCAATTCTCACATGGGTATGAAAATTTCTTCCTTAGTTCATAGGTAGGGGTCCTTAAACCTTGGACTTATCCTAGGACATGACTCTTTTCCCCTAAGTCTTGAGACTTAGGCTCTGATACCAACCTAACTGTCACGTCCCGAGCCTTTATTACAGCGGAAGACTAGCTCGAGGAACGTGAACAACCGGCATGGTAAGCCTCTTGCAAGCAAGAATGATCAGAGCGCAAGGCAATCATACACATAAATGCAATTGCACAATATTTACTCAAACTCCAACTTTCAATTCATTACCAATCAAATATCAAATACAATCACTAATTCAACTTTCTTCATCATACTAGACTCAAGAAATAAGAAAATTACATAGACTCAATCTAAACAATATAGACTTCCTAAGTCTTCACTCATTCTTCATTCACTCTCGGACCCACTATTTGAACGTTCCGGATCCGACTCACTTCCATCTCCTAAAAAGATTGAAAATAGGTAATGAGCACACTTACCCAGTAGGTATCTTCGCATCAACATGAAGGCACTATTAAAGTAATTAACATCTTAGCTCTAGAGGAATAAGGAAAAATCATGTGAATGCGATGAATCACAAGTATAACCGAGCAATAAGACAATCATGTAAGGTAGAATGAACGAGTATGAACTAGCGAGAATGTAACAAGAATGTAGCATGGCCTTTCATGAACAAGAATGTAATGAGAATGTACTTTCACTTTTCACTTTCAAAACTATAAAGGTTACGCACTAGAACGTCAATCATGTAGCAATTCACTAGATTTCACGAGTGCTCATGGATTTCACTTATTTATAAATAAACTACTCCCATCGCAATGCGATGCCAGTAGCATCACACCCCATGGTTTACAGTATGTTTCTGACAATCAGCCGAGGGGACTAACATAGAGCCCTTGAACACAATCAGTGCTCGATCGTATCTTTAAGTATAAATCAAGCTATTTCCATGAGTGTAACAATAAAGCGTGGCCAGTAACATAACAAATTCAATTAATAAGCTCATGACAACTGTAGTGCACCAGAATTTATATATATAATTTTTGAATATTAAAACAATTTTCTAAAAATTATAAAGGCTTAATGAGTCATTATATGGCCCAATTGGGTTAAATAGTTAACCTAGCATAATTAATGATTATCCAAAAGGTTAATGGACCAAGCACATTAAGTTTGGCCCATATTCTAGAAGGATAATTAGTTTATTCACAGAATTATAAGATAAATACTATTTACCTAAGATAATTATAAAAGAGTTTTATTAACTTAGAACTCCATACACGTTGACTGTAACGGTCCATCGGGCGACCGTCACAGCTAGGTAACGCGCCTAGGCACGACCATTACATATTGCGAGTTCTGTAAGTCAAAGAACTCCCAAAAAGATTAAAATTTTTGAACCCTATCTACAAGAGACCTAACTAGAAGGACATGTTAAGTTACTAGGGACTCTTAGAGATCAGGTTTTGATGAATTAAGGACTCTAGAATCGATCTAATCCTCAAAACCTAGCTAGAACTCTATAAATAGGACCTAGTTCTGAACTGTGCGACCCTTACTTTAGGCTCGCAAGGAATCAATGTAAGGAGGCATAATCTTGGGTAAGTTCTTTAGAGGAATTTGTTTACAATACTTTAGACTAACTCCTCTCTAAATTTCAGGTCTTTAGGTCAAGAAGTCGTGGAGTTAGAGCCCAAGGAAGTTGCTGAAAAGTCACAGGAAGAGGAGAGCTAGGGCACGTTTTTCAAACCCTAAATTGGAAGTTTAAAGCCAAGTTAAGAGGTAGGTCATCTCATGAACGACAAAAATATCTTGATAGGACTAAAAGCCCTCTGATTTGATTGAATTCCGTGCATGATAGATCATGAATTTCATGTTTTAATAGTTCTATGCATGCATACATCTCTTAGCCCTAAGTAGAAAATTAAAGGATATTATCTATCCATTTCACTGAGGCCTATGCATGTAGTTGGCTTACACTTCACTAACATGTCTCAAACTACATAATGTTTGATTTACAGACATGATGTGAGTTGATCTCTTGGATTTCATACTGTTTTCTGTTAGCAGATTCTCTAACGGATCATAGTAGGACCGTCACAGTGATATAACGGCCTTACGATAGACCGTCACACACTCTGTTATATTTTTATTTCACTGTTGTCTCTAACGCACCTGGACAGGAGCATTACATACTGTAACGGCCCCTCGATAGACCGTCACAGACACTATGACGCACCCATGTTAGACCGTTAGATGCTGTGTTCTGTCAACTCATGACAGAATAGTAACCAGTTAAGTTTACTTATAATTAAACCTAGATAGCTAAGTTTTAACCTGTCATGTGACTCTTCAGTTATCTAATTGTTCATGATAAGTATTGCACGTTATTTTAAGTTATGCTAGTTTCATGTACCAAAAATTCTATAGTTTGTATGTAAAGCATGATTTTTCCAAAATTGTATTAATGGAGTTTTATCATGGTTTCACATCATTACACCTTCACTCTTTATCAATAGAGTCGTTTCTATAAGTACATGGCACATATTCCGGTATGTTGTCCATTAGTTCACTTTGCACTATAGGAATATTATTTTTGGACTTGAGGACCTCTCTATTGGATATTCCTTCCAATGGACTAGGAAATCTTATTTCAAGACCTCCGTAATTCTCCGCGAGCCTGGGATTCCCACTAGGACACCGAGTTGGTTGTACCATTAAAGCCCATTGATTAGATTACACCATCGATGTTTTCTGATTTTTAATAATATAACGGCTCTGTGTTGGACCGTCAGGCACATGTAACGGCCCAATATAAGACCGTCACATTCATCTGAGTTCGATTGCTGGATTCTGGTCTCAGACTACTGTAACGGCCTAATCATGGATCGTCACACAACGTAATGGCCCAATGAATGACCGTCACACTTTTCAGAGTCTATTTGATCGTTCTGAATTCGGATCATTATAACGGCCCACTACTAGAGCGTTACATTATGTAACGGCCCAGTAAACGACCGTCACATTGCTTAAGTATTTAACCCAAGGTTTGACCCAAGGGTTGATATTCCAAAGGTTCTAGATTGGACTAATGATGGTCTAGAACTTATAATATTGGTCAAGACACTTAATATAATAATTGGAAAGAGAAAATAATGTACCGTTATGCTGTCGATTTGTTTCCGTGAGCATGACATTGTTTAAATCTTTTTTCTTGATCTCTCATACTCTAAATTGAAGTATTCATTCATTGATTGTTGTTATCATGAGTTCTTGATCTTATTACATTCTTGGCCATACTTTATTGTTACACTCATGGAAGTAGCTTGATTTATACGTGAAGATGCAGTTCTGGCACTGATTGTGTCCAAGGGCTCTATGCTAGTCCCCACGAGCCGTTACAAGATCTCCAAACATGAAATTTTGAGAGTTGTTAGACCTTAGTATTGAAAATAAAAAGTTCCAAAGAACTTACCCAAAATTCTATCTCCTTACCTTGATTCTTCACGAGCCAAAAGTAAGGGTCGCTCAGTTCAGAACTAGGTTCTATTTATAGAGTTTTGGCTAGGGTTCAAGGATTTGAACGACTTTAGAGTCCTTAATTGGCTAAAACCTAATCTCTAAGAGTCCTTAGCAATGTTATAAGTCTTCCCAAATTGGTCTCTAGCCAATAAAATCCCAAAGTTCCAATCCTTTTGCAAGTTCTTCAACTTACGGAATCAGCAGGGTGTAACGGTCGGGATAGTTCTTCAATTTGAATAATTCCTTTCATATTTCAATAATTATCAGATTTGAATAATTCCTTCTTCTTGCATTTATGCATTCTTTTCTACATTTTGCATTATTGCTCTGGATATCATGAATGTTCTAACTGCTACATTCTGATTTTTCGCATCGGGGCATGACAGGAGAATTGCTTGCACTTAAGTTTCTGTCGACAAGGCCAAACTCTAGTTCTGGATAGTCTTCTTTACATACAACCTATCGACCAGTCTACCGAATCTATCAACCACTTAATTTAATTCGACAATGCCAATGCATTGAACTGGTGAACGCCTATCTCAACAGACGGGCCAGCACCTCTTCAACACCTATCTCTTAAGCATGCCAGCGCCTATCTCAACAGACGGGCCAGTGCCTCTTGAGCTCCTATCTTAGAAAATCAGCCGCGCTTATCTCATCCATGAGAGATCTTCTTAACTTCTATCGATTTGACATCTAATCTTGTTGACTTATGTTGATATGTTCTGTCGATCTGTCATCTAATCTTGTTGACTTTAGTTGATCTGTTCATCTTTTCTAAAAGCAAACCAATAGATTGTGGACTGAGGTCTTGCATATTGTTAGGTGCAAAGACGGGATCTAGAGGGTGAGGTGAATGGATTCCTCAATAAAAAGACTTAAGCTCAATTTAAAAACCACACCCAAAAAGTTCACAGCAGAAGCTAATGCTTTAGACCAAACTATTGAATTAAACTGAAGGCTCAAAGCATAATCAGATTTGAACTATATTTCAGTGATACTCAAGCAATGAGTTGAACAGATTAGATAATGCATAAAACCAATTAGTCAGATGATGGTTCATTCAAGCCAACTCTCAAACACATGGCGTAGGGATAGTTGACCACAGCAGACTAAGCCACCTATTCATACTCAAATCTAGTCACACAGGTAAACGAAGACACTTCATGGCAAAGCTCAAACTGCAATGTGTTTCAACTCAATGACCATTTGCAAATATCATCTTAGACTGACCAACTAAGTAGTAATCAAAACAAGTTAAGACTTCAGCTACTTAGAGCGTGGAGCATCTAGCAATTCACATAGAACTTGACTCGGGCACTCAGCATATGATTTAAATACCAAATGAAGGCAATTAACACATTATGTAGAACAGCTCTTGAGCACCTAGTGTGTAGAGACAGATGCTATACTGAACGACTAATTCATGCAGCAGGCACTAGGCACACAAAATGAATGCAATGCAAACATTATTTACACGACTACCTATGAAGGGATATAGAAGATATGGAATGTACGCACGAAGCAGACCACAGGACATAGAGTTTTTAAGGTGGTTCGATCTGCCTTGCAGATCTACGTCCACCCCTCACTCAAACCAGAGTGAGGCTTCACCTTGCAAACCGCAAGAAGTAGACTCGGTCTGTGACAAAATGCTGACGAACAGCTTGAACCAGAGGGAGACAAATCCCTCAACCTCTAATCCAGCACCAAGCTAGATCAGAATCCACTACCTCAGTAGTGACCGGAGGAACACACCTCCCTTCCTCTGCGAGCACAGAGAAAACCTGTGAGCAATGCCTCATTGCTCATAACCTAGAGGATGATCCTCTCTTCCTCTGAAGCACAGAGGGAACCCTGAGATAGATCTCCTATCTTCTGTAAGCACAGAAGGAACCCAAACCCAGTATAGGGTATCGGAAGAACTAGAAGAAAAAAGAAAAATGAACAACAACAAAAATGAAACAACACAAAGAAAATATAGCTCTGACGAGCAGATTGACTCTTGATTTGATCCATGAGCCAAGACACTAGCAGATCTTCAGTTGATGCACCGGCTGTACTCAGTTTATTTTCCTATCGCAAGCTCTCACTCTCTCAATCTTCTCTCTCTTTCCTTTTCTCGCTCTGATCTTCTCTCTTATTTTCTCTCTCAAATCTTGATAGCCCTCTCTCTTTTCTTCCCCTGCACTCTCTTTTTCTTTTCCATGCTTATCAGCCCCTGCAACTTTCCTTTCAGCAGCTGTCTTCTTCAGAGGAAGAAGACTTATATATATAGAACATAAAATGAGCATTTGTTGGTTTTATCCAATAGAAATTCTCCCATTGGTCCACTTGTGTCAGGGAATATTCTGACTCTGTGAACCTTCCAGAAACTAAACCACGTGGATTGGGTTGCGCGCCAGAAAATGAATTCAGGTACTTACTACGAGATCCACTTGGATTCTCACGTTTTTACGGATTAAGTGAAGCTGCGTCGATGCAGCAACTCAATGCATCGAGGCAGTGCAGCTAAGGGGCTTTTGAGCTGTTGGCTTCGAAATGAATGGCCTTTGGTGTGTCGATGCAGTGCGTGGATGCTTCGACGTTGTTGACTTATAATTTCAGGTTCCAAGCTGAGTGCGTCGATGCACTCTTCTGTTGCATCGGTGTAGTGTGAAGATGGAACCCTTTGGAACAACAGACTTCAAACTCTGGATTCTGACTTGGTCCGTCAATGCAGCTCTATGTTGCGTCGATGTAGCTTTCCAAAAAAACACTTCTGTGGATGTGACTGCATCGAGGCAGTATTCTGTTGCATCGAGGCAGAACTCTAGAAATGGCTTCCTTGAGCATCATTACGTCGAGGCCGTTCTCTATTGTGTCGATGTTGTTCCTTGAAATCTCTTCTATAGGCATGACTGCATCAAGGCAGTGGTGATCCTGCTTCGACACTTTTATGGTAAATAGAACTCCTGTATTCTTGTTTTTAACTTCTGGAATTTTCACCTTAATTCATTATCAATTTGATCTGACTTTTCTTCAATTTTTCAAAAATCAACTATCTTTCAGCCTGTTCTTTATGCAAATGTCAACCTATTCCTTGTACAATTTTGAGTTGAACTACACAATCAAGTACATGAGAGCTTCATGCATGATTCAACATCAACAACACATTTGACTATCCATATAAAAAGTATACATGACACATGGTTTTGACAGCATCAAAACGTAGGGACATTGTCATGGTTTTGACAGCATTAAAACATAGGGACATGTATCAACTTTAGACATGAGTTAAGACAGTGCATGTGCTTGCTTAGCTATCATCAAGGCACATAGAGACAATGCAAGCATAGAGACAATGCAAGCTTACTTAAATTAGCCATGTTAGCCATCATAAAAACCTATGTTAGCCATCATCAAACCCATCAAAAGACATCAATATTAATGCATGAGTTATGCATGTATGCATGAACCCCTCATGCACAATATTCTCCCCCTTTTTGATGATGGCAACAAAGTCATTGTCTTATATGGGAACAGATGTCAAGGATAATGGATGGAACATATGTCAAGGATAATGACTAATGACTCATCAGAACACATCTCCCCTTTGCCATTCGCAAAAAGATAGTTTGAAATATAAAGAGGCAACAGGATATGACAACGAAGTGTAAGGATGGCTTTTGAATAGAACATTTTCAACAAGCATAAGAAATGGAAAGAATTGATGCAGTCAAAGAAGGTCAAGAGAATTTCCAATCTGATACAAAATTTATAAATCGAAGAAGACTTATTTTCAAATTCTTCCATTATAAACTGTTCATGATTTGTTTCTTATTTAAAAGCATGGTTCAAAAATAATGAAATCTGAGTTTAGCAATGAAATTTCATTGAAACAATTCAGCATTCAAATTTAATTGAAATGAACCAAATCTACAAATCATAACCTTGTTAATCATTCTTTTATCTTACTTATCCAAAAACAATGACTCCCATGGGAGGTACAACAGTTTAGTATTGAAGTTAAACAATAGATAATTTCAGATTTTGCTCCAAGTATAATTTTCTTTTAAGAGCAATCAAGTCCAGTACAACTTTGTATCTAGAGGACATGCATTGTTTAGATGCTAGTGTCCCTAAGAACTCAGTATAACTGACTATCATACTTCAAATTGAACAGAGATAGCTTTATCACCTCATGACATATCTTCACTCACTTCTTTGATGAGTGGGATACATTTCTTAGAGAACAAGTCATTGATCTACCTGATTTTTAAAGATTTTTAGCAGAGTTGAGATGGCACTTCATGACACAGTCCACTTAGACTTCAAAGGTCAATGGACATGATTTCTCAGTGAACTATTGTCATTGCTCTGACAATTTAACCCTTAAAGGTTTTCAGTTTTTCAGATGTTTAAAAAATAATACTTCACTAAGAATCTCAACCAAGGAAATCCATGATTTCAAAATTTTTAGATTTCAGATAGATTATTCAGGGCACACCATGCAAAACATGGTGAAAGTCCATTAAAATGAGTACAGATGTTTTCAAGATATGTATCTCTAAACTCAAGGAGACCATTGAAATCAAACCAGCAAATTGTTTTGAACAACCATGAAATTGTATAATAGAAGATTCCTAATATTTCTTGTTTTCATATTTATAATCATGGTACACAGATTGGAATCTTTCTCAAGGTTTGGTCAGATTTGTAGGATGTTCAAGGTTTATGGGCAGACAGAGGGTGTCTTCAAATCATGACAAGTGGGCAGACAGATGAATTTATCCGAGCAGCTAATGCATGGTGACTTCAAGAATAGATACAATGATGAGCAGTCATGGAGAGGACTAGTGCACATGATGTTTCACAGTTGTGGAAACACTTGAGTAGCCAGCAAATTTTTGAAGGGTTCAAGGTGATACCAAGAGTTGAATAGGATCACAAAAATCAGATAAAGAATGAAGGTCTGAGCTAGCATGAGTTGAAGAATGACATGTAGTTTCGGTCGACCAATTGGCTTAGTTCCGTCAACTAAAAATGCCAGAATCAGATAAACATTGAAAGATGAGTTCAACAAGCAGAACATGGAATTGGTACCCTGAAGCAATTTCAGATCAAGGGTATCTCAGATTAGACTCCATTTCAACAAATGTAGAAGTCTACTCCCCCTAAGTATATGCATGAGTTCAACATGATATGTAACAAATTTTAAATGCATGATATGCATGAGTAAACATATGTGAGCATTGACTCCCCCTCACTTAATGAAGACTATGCACGAGGGAAATGCTAATCAACTGAGACACTTACTCCCCCTATGTAAATGCATGAGAACAACAAATGCACATGACTAAACTATGAAATGCAGGGATTCCACCTATCTATGTGCATGCATGTTTAAGCAATCTTTTGACATTTTTGTTAATAATGATGTGCACAGGAATCAGACAAAATTAAACATGGGAGCACTGACTCCCCCTACATGTATGCATGCTTTTCAAATGATATTTTTGAATTTTTAACACAAGAATGATGTGCAAGTGAGTCAGACAACATCATGCACATCACTAAACTGTAAAATGCTGGAACTCCCCTTATCTGAATGCACTTGAAACATCAAATATGACATGAAGACCATGTAGGGAGTTGTTGAAATATGCTTATGAACATCTAGACTACTTTATATGCAAATGTGTTCCATGGTACTAGGCGGAGAACTTAGGCCATATGACCACCTCTCGCATAGTGTGGGTTTTCAGACAAAATTGATATGCCATGCTCCCACTATACCATTTCATATACCATTGGACATGCATGAAAGTGCATACAAATGCAGTGCAGTGCTATATGTAATGCAAGTTATTCAACTATTTATGAGAGTGCAAATATGTTTTTCATGACTATGCGAATTCTATATGCATATGTGAAGATGCATTCATGAGCAGAGCAACATATGCATTTTTATGACTTTGCAGGATATATGTGCAGATGCAACCATGTATGCATGAACAAACCCTACATTTTTCCCAGTTTTCAGAACTCTGTAGAGTTTTCCTCTAATCAATCAAGGTGAGACTCTATTCATGACTTCACATTAAAATCATTTAACCATGATGATATGCATGAAGTCCTAATTGGCAAATAAGGCAATATGTGCACAAATGAATCACCATATGCATTGAGAGAGAAAAAATCAATACAAATGACAGATGTAGATGTAAACATGTATGCATTAAATTTTATCTAACAGATCAAGCATGATGTGCTAATTGTCAAGCAAATTCCTATTGAACATACAAAAACAAGATATGCAAATTCTGAGATGAAATTTTTTCAAGACATCAACTAGAATCAGTAGAAACAAAAAAAATGGGTTTTACCACACACGGGTACCTTGTCTTTATTGAACCCCTTTTATTTTTCTTCTCCAAGGCACGCCTGCAAAATAATGTTCTCATTTGACAAATATAGGTACCCAAGATCTCTTAGGTCCTTGTGGGTTAACAACTCCTCTAGTAGGAGTTCTCAATGATGTCAGGGCAATAAGATCATCAAATTTCATCATATATCAATTAAACATTGAATGCTCAGATTGGCCACAATAATGACCCGACCTGAATTTTTCACATTTTTCTGATAAGTGTGATTTTTGAATTTCTATGAATAATCAGGTTTGCTAGCATGAAACCTTTTCTTCCCTTTTACATGCCAACAGTCTTTGACTGTGTGACCATGCTTTCCACAGTAATAACACGAATAATAATTTCTTCTGTTAATGGCTAGCCAACATTCATTATCCCTATGGCCGGGCTTCCCATAGTTAAAACATGCAATGTGTTTATCTTTTGAAGGTTCAACATGAGAATTTTTCTTTCCCTTGGCCGACCAGCACTGTGTAGCCAAGTGTCCTATTTTACCACAATGATAGCAATGAATTTTTCTTCTCTAGACATTAGGAAATTTCTTTGCATGAAGCTTCCTATTTTGAACATTAGGAAATTTCCTAGCATGCAAATTTCTAACATGCATCCTACCAACATTTTGTTCATCTTCTCTCATCACCCTACAGTCATGCATCAAATGACCAATTTTTCCTTAATAATGACATGAATTTTTCTTTGCATGTACAGGTGAGTGTACAGGAGATTTATGTTCAACATGCATTGAGGCAGCCACATGATGATGCAAACAGTTTTCCTTTCTCAAATTCTTTTTCGGACTGGAGGTTTGATTATTAATAGTTTGTTTTTGGCTTCTTTGGGTAGTGAATTTGACCAATGGAGAATTTGAAGTACTAGCTATTTCTGAGCTATTCATAAACGAAGTGTGAAGTTTGTTTTCACAAGATTTCTTATTAGCATTGTTGTAGTCCAGCCCTTCCTTTTCGAGATTCACTTTATCCCCTAGCAATCTATCCAAATTTTCTTTCCCATTAACAAATTTTGACAGTGAGGTTTTCAGATCTTGGATTTCATTTTCCAGGGAGGCAATTAACAATTCTGAGTTAGCATTTTCTTCCTCACATTTAGTTAGACTTTTATTCAACATGTCATTTATAGATTTGTGGCTTTGAATTTCTTGTTCAAAATTAGCTAACATCTCTGAATTGTTCAAGTTCACATTCTTACCCTTTTCAACTGTGATCAATTTTTCAGATAGGGCAGTGTTTAAGTGTTTCAGATTTTCTATTTCTTCCTTGAGTTTGTCATTTTGAGCTAACTCATTTATTAACAACTGATCATCAGAATTAACCACCTGTTTCTTTTTAGTTTCAAAATTTTCAAACTTTTTCTGAAGCTCCAAGTCAACTGTTCTGATAACCTCAAGTTTTTTAGAGATCAAGTTATTTTCATGTTCAAGATTTTTGGATTTTTGTTCATATTCAAAAATTTGTTTTCATATACTCTCATTTTCAGATTTCATGTAATCTAGTTCTGAACTGACAATATCAAGAGTTTTTAGTTGTTTTCTAAAAATTTCATTTTCAGTTTTCAAGACTTCAAAATCATCATGTTCAGAGCTAGAACTCATAACATCATTCATTTTGTTTTTCAGGGAATTTTTTCATTTTATTAGTTTTTTATTAGATTCTAGCAATATAGCATATGCATCGTCCCAATCTTCTAAAGAGAAGTTCTCGAATGGATTTACCTGATCTTCGTCCTCATTTTGATCACTTCCTTCAGCCATCATGCATTTGTCCACCTCTTCTTTGTTGATGCGAACCAGCTCATCAAATATCTCTTTAGCAGTTCTACAGGTTAAGACGAAAGGAAAAATGTTAGTCAACTGCAGCTTTCAATAAATTTAAGATCCTAATTATCACAGTTCTTCGATCTGTGATCATCAGTCTAGTTGGACTTTTCTTTGGGCAAATTATGTGGCCCTTGAGTGACTAGAGTCTAGAGATTTTGATCAACCTTACTAACAAAATGAGTCATGCTGGCTATCCATATATAGAGTCCAGATCCATTAAACACAGGTGGGTGAGCCATTGAAACAGTCCAAATTAATAATGTGAAAACAATAATGCACCAAGATGGCAGTAGTCAACAATAGGAAATGCACCAATTAAGCAGGATCTACTTTGGAGATCGTTGGATCTGATCAATTAGAAACCCGCTCTGATACCCGTTATTAGGAGCAAAGACGGGATCTAGAGGGGGAGGTGAATGGATCCCTCAATAATAAGACTTAAGCTCAATTTAAAAACCACACCCAAAAAGTTCACAGCAGAAGCTAATGCTTTAGACCAAAATATTAAATTAAACTGAAGGCTCAAAGCATAACCAGATTTGAACTATATTTCAGTGATACTCAAGCAATGAGCTGAACAGATTAGATAATGCATAAAACCAATTAGTCAGATGATGGTTCATTCAAGCCAGCTCTCAAACACATGGCGTAAGGATAGTTGACCACAGCAGACTAAGCAACCTATTCATACTCAAATCTAGTCACACAGGTAAACGAAGACACTTCATGGCAAAGCTCAAACTGCAATGTGTTTCAACTCAATGACAGTTTGTAAATATCGTCTAAGACTGACCAACTAAGTAGTAATCAAAACAAGTTAAGACTTCAGCTACTTAGAGCGTAGAGCATCTAGCAATTCACATAGAACTTGACTCGGGCACTTAGCATATGATTGAAATACCAAATGAAGGCAATTAACACATTATGAAGAACAACTCTTGAGCACCTGGTGTGTAGAGACAGATGCTATACTGAACGACTAATTCACGCAGCAGGCACTAGGCACACAAAATGAATGCAATGCAAACATTATTTACACGACTACCTATGAAGAGAGATAGAAGATATGGAATGTACGTGTTGTGTCACTGAGGTCATTTGAGTCATTCTGTGGTCACTTGGGTCATTCGACATTATTCTATGGTCATATGAGTCATGTGGTATTCTTGGTTTTGATAATGGCTAAACACTATTAGTCATTGATATTTTCCACTCTCATGTGACTAACATATGTGACGTTGTGTTCATGACAGATATGAAAATGAATGGACAAGTGAAAGCTCAATGTTGCGCCCTCGCACGCGGATCGACCTGCGCGGTCCGGTCGCGGGGGTCAAGGTGGCAGCGCCCCTTGCGGGGGTTTCCAGGGGCGGAGCCCCCGGAACAAAAATTTGATTGAAGACTCAGTAATAAAACTTCAAGACAGTCAAAGTTGTTGCCACAGACATGAACAGACTATTAAAGGACTTAAGCGGCGGAGCTAAGATAGATAACGGACCAACCCGGGAAAATTCGGGTTCTGCCCAGCTGGTGGTCGACTGCCAGCACAAGGGCGGTCGACCTCCCCAGCCAGCATCCGCCAGACTACATGAGTTTCAGTAGCGGTCGACCGCCAGCCAATAGCGGTCGACCGGAAATCCCAGGGGCCATTCGTCTACAACATTTCTCAGTAGCGGTCGACCGCCAGAAGCTGCATGTCGACCGCCAGCCCCGATGTAGCCTTGTTTGACTTCGAATTCCACCTCGTGGCCAGCCCCTTTCCATGGATTTGTTTAATCAAACCTTACCTAATCTTCCATGATTTATGGATCTGGTCTGGAGGGTGTCTATGGACCATTCAAGGTCTATAAAACCAACACTTGAGGGGTTAGAAACCCTAATGCTTCAAGGCTTCAAGAGAGATCAAGGGAGGCCATTTTCGAGGCACTGTAGCACCTCCGTGAACATTGTTTCGGGAAGGAGTTCTTCATCCATTCCAAGGCATTCAAGTCCAGATCTGAAGCCATCTCAACCTCCAAGGAAGAAGAAGCAATCAAGGGGTTCAAAGGTGATCTAAACTGCATCCTTCTTCCTCTTCATCAACTCAAGAGGATCAAAAGGAAGATCAAAGCTACATCCAACACTCTCTCCATCAACTCAAGGTGATTCAAGTTCATATCTCAATCCAGCAACCTCCAAAGAAGAGTAGAAGCAAGAAAGGCTAATAAGGGAGATCAAAGGAGGCTGTAAGGGTGTGTTCAAGGGAGAGGAGTTTGAGTACTGTTGCTGTGAACAGTACTCCGGGAAGAAGTTCTTCATCATATCTCCAAGTGATTCAAGCTACTTCAAGAGGAGATCAACTCCAAGCCAAGTGAAGCATCAGATTCAAGCTCCAGCAAACTCAGATAAGATCTTTTCTCTTTGAACATATTTCATATCTTGTTTGAGTGTTTTCATATCTTATTCTTTTCCATTTCATTCAAACATTTGGAACTGAAGATCGTCCCTACCGGTGGTTAGTAGGAAGGCAATCGGAAGTTGTCCGATCTGCGGTGTTGACGTCCCTACCGGTAGTTAGTAGGAAGGCAATCGGTGGTCTTTCCGATTTGCGGTTCAGTGCGTGGAACTAGTGGAGCCTCACCGAATTTGGTGAGGGGTGGACGTAGGACTGGGGATTCAGTCCGAACCACCTTGAAATATTGTGTGTTGTGGTTTGTTTGTGTGATTGTTTTGTTCTAGATGCATGCTTAGGTTCGAATCGATACATTAGTAATCATCTTGCTAAGAAAATCACTGTGTCTTTCGTTTAGCTAGTTATATTCCGCTGTGATTTGTTCTATCTAGCTATTTAGAGGGTTCCATTGCAAAAAGAGGGGCAGATCTATTCACCCCTCCTCTCTAGATCCGTTGTCCACTACACAACAGTACGCACAAAGCAGACCACAGGACACAGAGTTTTTAAGGTGGTTCGATCTGCCTCGCAGATCTACGTCCACCCCTTACTGAAACTAGAGTGAGGCTTCACCTTGCAAACCGCAAGAAGTAGACTCAGTCTGCGACAAAATGCTGACGAACAGCTTGAGCCAGAGGGAGACAAATCCCTCAACCTCTAATCCAGCACCAAGCTAGATCAGAATCCACTACCTCAGTAGTGACCGGAGGAACACACCTCCCTTCCTCGTTGCTCACAACCTAGAGGACGATCCTCTCTTCCTCTGAAGCACAGAGGGAACCCTGAGATAGATCTCCCTTCTTCTGTAAGCACAGAAGGAACCCGAACCTAGTATAGGGTATCGGAAGAACTAGAATAAAAATGAAAAATGAACAACAACAAAAACAAAACAACACAAATAAAATATAGCTTCGACGAGCAGATTGACTATGGGTTTGATCCACAAGTCAAGACACTAGCAGATCTTCAGTTGATGCTCCGGCTGTACTCAGTTCCTTTTCTTCTCGCAAGCTCTCACACTCTCAATCTTTTCTTTGTTTTTCACACTCAGATCTTCTCTCTAATTTTCTCTCTCTAATCTTGATAGCCCTCTCTCTTTTCTTCCTATGCACTCTCTCTTTCTTTTCCTCGCTTATCAGCCCTTGCAGCTCTCCTTTCAGTAGTTGTCTTCTTCGGAGGAAGAAGACTTATATATATAGAACAGAAAATGAGCATTTTCTGGTTTTATCCAATAGAAATTATCACATTGGTCCACTTGTGTCAGAGAATATTCTGACTCTGTGAACCTTCCAGAAACTCAGCAACGTGGATTGGATTGTGCGCCATAAAATGAATTCAGGTAGTTGGCACGTGATCACCTTGGATTCTCACGTTTTTACAGATTAAGTGAAGCCGTGTCGATGCAGCAACTTAATGCATCAAGGCAGTGCAGCTAAGGGGCTTTTGAGCAGTTGGCTTTGAAATGCATGGCCTTTGGTGCATCGATGCAGCGCTTGGATGCTTCGATGTTGTTGACTTCCAATTTCAGGTTCTGAGCTGAGTGCGTCGATGCACTCTTCTGTTGGGTCGGTGTAGTGTGAAGATGGAACCCTTTTGTTGTCTCAAAGGTTCTCGTATGGACAAGAAGAGGGGTTGAATTATCCCCGCCAAGCACGATGGTAATTTTTAAATTTAACGTAGCAAATAAAATAACTACCAACGCAAATGATGATTGGATGAAATATAAGCTATGAAGAAATTAATTCTCTCAAGTTTACTGTTCTCACACGATCAACAAAAATAATGTAAACAAGCAAACCACAATCAATCACAATGCGAGACATGTTTTTAGGTGGTTCGGGACAATGACGGGCTCCCTACATCCACCCGTAACCAAAACGATGAGGATCCACTCGCTTTAAATGAAGCGCATGGAGCTTCCGCTCCAAGAGACACTGAGACGTCATCTCCTACATGATCCACCTCGGATCTAAGCACAAACACAAGCTGCAACACCGTAGCACAAAGAACCTCAACCGTTCACCGACGGTTCCACACACTCACAAAGTCGGAGTTCAGAAAATGATAGATCTGATCAATACACACTTGTAAACCAAAAGAAAATGACTCAAATAGATGCAAACAAGATTTAGAAATGAATCCCCATGAGTAGAAAGGGGTTGTAGAAATTCTTCTCTAAGCTTCAACTCGGAGGGTGGCCGGATATCGACGATGAGAATGTCCATGCATTCCCCTTCTCGTTCCGCTCCTTTCTTTCTTCAGCCACGAGCTCCAAAAATGCATGGATGTAGATCAAAACCTTCCTTCAAGAGCTCCTCCTTCTTTTCCCCTTTTTCTTCACCTACAAGATAGAAAACAAGCACATTAGGGTTCTCTTTCTCAAAAAATCGTAGCTCTTATATATACAACTCAAAGAGTGGAGAAAAGACACATAAAACCTTCCCAATATGTCTTAAAAACTCCCTCATATGTATAGGAACTTATTAAGGGTAGTTTGGAAAAGTTTCAAGGGGTTTAGAATGGGTTTCAATCGCATTCACAACTCCCGTGCCGTAAAGTGTCGACTCTTAGAGTCGACTCTCGCACCCTGTGCAGGCCAAAACATAAAACCAGAATGCTGCCAAAAAAGTGTCGACTCTTCTTCCCTGCAACTTACACAACACACAAAACAGAACACTGCCCAAAAAGTGTCAACTCTTAGAGTCAACTCTTCTCTGCTTGCAAGCCTAAACACCATCTTAGCCTCAAAAACCTATGCAAACCCAATGGTGATAATGAGACCAAAGTCTCTTGATTCTGGAAGAGTTATTTTGATGGTTTGAACCTACAAAACCATAGAAAAACAAAATTAGTATTGATTTGAAAATCAAATGAACTTCTTTCTTGAAAATAGCATTCTTTGAATGAGAGTGAACAAAATGCCATGCAAATCAACCCAGAACACTACCAACTCAAATGTTGTGATCTCAAGAGTGGGATTTGAGTTCAAGATATGAAAGACAATTTAACATTTCAACCAACAAACACATATTTGACAAATACAAGGTCATGGAAGCTTAAATATGCAATTGGCATTCTTGAAACTCCCGTATGCTCAATAACAAGAAACCTCAAGTGAGGGATATTCATTTACACATGAATGAGCACTTTCATTAACGATAGATGCTATTCCAAAAACATGATTGTTCCATTAAAACTCATACACTCATACAATCAAATAAGAAAAATTATTCCATCACAATGCAACCAAATGCCATTACCAAATCACACAATGTTTTGAATTCATTAAACTGCACACAATGTTTTGCTCCCACAAACTCACAATATTGGTTATCATCAAAACCGAGGTCAAAAGTAATGTGGGAACACATACCCAACAATCTCCCCCTTTTTGATGATGATAAAACATTGTGACAATCTAAAAAATTTTCTCCCCCTTTGGCATAATCAAAAATGGGGAACACAAAAACTAGAGCACTTTGCATGAAAACCAACCATACATGCACAAAGACTTCTAAACTTTCAAACTCATGCAAGGAAGCAGGCAAGCATGAAAGACAAGCAGGCAAGTACATATGTATATCTCCCCCTCAAAGGGATAGAAGGATACCAAAATAGCATTTGATTCAAGTCATAGTGTAAAACATGATGCATAATCAAAAAAGGTAGTGCATGTATATGTTAGAAGCATTGCATAAGCTATGATAAGAACAAATTCAAACTATACAAACATCACAATAATACCCGAGTGAACTATGTGAAAATGAGCAATGAACTTTAAACATATATGGATTTTGGTAGAATTTCTAGAAAACACTAGAGGGTTGTTTCCTTTCTACAATTTCATTTAGATCCTCGACTTTTGGTAGCTTCGCACAACCCTCTTTTTTTTATTATTAGATTTCACCGTTCGACGCGAGTCACCTCATGTGTCTCAATGGGATTTCCCGGCTGCTAGGATTCATCACAATCTTGATTCTTGTGGATTTTAGCTTCACTTTTCGACGCGAGTTTCTTTATTTATGTCAGTGGGGATTCTCGGCTACTCGGTTCCACATTCCACTTATTGATTGGGGTTAGCAGCTTTTTCCTTACGATTACTCTTCATTTCTATTTAGAAAATTTATTTCCCATAAAGTGTTGAAAAGAAGTTTTGAAATCCTTATCAATTAAAGCCATATGCATCATTTTTGTGCAATGTGTGTGGGCAATTGCTATGTATGTAGAAAATGAATTTACCATAACATAGCTATGTCTCCCCCTAAATATATGCACAAATGGAAACTAATCCTCCTCCTTTGTATATGTCACGTTCACAAATGATAAAAATCAATGCATTTTATATAACAAGGAGGTGAGGTCATAGAAGATTTTCAAGAAATGGTCTTCTAGAAATATATATACATGCAAACAAGCAGGCATTTGAAAGTAAAGTCATGCAAGATGATTTCCGGTACGTGGCAAAAGTGTAGGTCCGAGGACCACTATCACGCATGGGGAAAGTTTCCAGCTGGACATAATCCAACTTTCCACAATCGCCATTTGAGATACCGGAGAAATCATAGCATTAAGGCACAATTACTCATTCAAATAGCAAATTCCAATTTCTCTTCTTATTTGAGTGAATTTGTCAAGAGTTAAGGGTTTTGTGAAAATATCTACAATTTGATTTTCCGTAGTTACATGTATAAGTTCAAAATGACCCTTACTCACATGATCTCATAAGAAGTGATGTCTAATCTCTATGTGCTTTGTACGAGAGTGCAAAATAGGATTTTTGGAAAGATTAATCGTAGAAGTGTTATCACAAAGAATGGGTGTGTCACTCAAAGAAATGCCAAAGTCAACTAATTTTTGTTGGATCCAAAGCACTTACGTACAACTGCCTGCCACCATGTACTCAGGTTCGGTAGTTGACAATGCCACATTATTTTGTTTCCTAGAGGCCCATGAGACCATGCAACCGCCAAGACATTGACAGTACCCGCTCGTGCTCTTACAATCCACTAAACACCTAGCATAATCAGAATTTATGTAAGCTACCAAATCAAAAGTGCAGCTATGTGGAAACCAAAGACCAAGATTCGTGGTGCCAAGCAAATATCTGAAAATCGTTTTGACTGCTAACATGTGTGAGTTTCTAAGATCAGATTGAAATCTTGCACACATGCAAACACTAAATATGATATCTGGCCTACTAGCAGTCAAGTACAATAAGGAACCAATCATTCCTCTAAAGAGTTTTTGATCGATAGACTTATCTTCTTCATCTTTCTTCAATTTCACCGTTGTTGACATAGGCGTCTTGTGTGGCTTTGCATTGTCAAATTTGAACTTTTTGATGAGCTCCTTTGTGTATTTTCTTTGATTGATGAAGATGCCATCTTTCAACTCCTTCACCTACAAACCCAAAAAATATGTTAAAACTCCCCCATCAAACTCATCTCAAACTCCCCTTACATCAATTTTACAAAATCATCATTTAATGAATCAGAAGTGACTCCAAAGATAATGTCATCAACATATACCTGAACAATAAGCATGTGTTTATTGTTACTCTTAATGAAAAGGGCTTGATCGATATTACCTCTCTTGAAGCCATTTTCTGAAAGAAAAGTACTTAGCCTTTCATACCACGCACGGGGGGCTTGCTTCAGACCATACAATGCTTTGTCAAGTTTGTACACATGGTCCGGGTTCTTCTCATCTTCAAATCCTGGTGGCTGCTCAACATAGATGTCTTCCTTCACTACACCATTCAAAAAAGCATTTTTAACGTCCATTTGAAAAGGTTTTATATTCCTAGAGCATGCAAAGGTAAGTAATATTCTAACAGCCTCCAGGCTAGCCACGGGTGCAAATGATTCATCCAAATCAATTCCTAATTCTTGACTATAGCCTTGGGCTACAAGCCGAGCTTTATTCCTAATCACCACCCCTTGATCACTAAGTTTGTTTCGAAAAACCCACTTAGTTCCGATCACCGGGTGGTTCTTAGGTCTAGGCATAAGAAACCACACCTCATTCCTTTGGAATTGGTGTAATTCCTCCTGCATAGCCAAGATCCAGAAATTATCATTTAATGCTTCATTTACAGATTTGGGCTCAATATTAGAAAGAAATGCAAGATTATCAAATTCTTCAACTTTCCTGATTGAAGCCCTTATTTTTACGCCTTGTTTCACGTCTCCTATGACATTTGTCTTGTGGATGGTCCTTGTGGAACATCCATTGCTTGGGGAGCTCCTCATTTTTGGTTGGAGCTTCATCATTCTTGTTGCAATCATTTGGGTTGGAGCTTCATCATTCTTGTTGCTCGACTCTTCTTGATCCGCATCTTGATTTTTCTTGTCTTTCTTTTCTTATCCATCTTCATGCCCTACAACAAAAAAGTGGTTATCTTTGTTAGACAGTCTTAAAGTGTATTCACCAATGATCACATGAGGGCTTTCCTCTATCACAAGAGTACGTAGGTTATATACTCGATATGCTCTAGATGATGAAGAATAACTGAGAAATATACCTCTATCACTCTTTGCGGCAAATTTTTCCAAATGATCTTTAGAATTATTCAAGATGAAACATGGAGAACCAAAAGGTTTAAGATATGCAATATTTAGCTTCTTACATTTATACAGCTCATATGGAGTTTTCTTGAGAATAGGTCTTACCATGGCTCGATTGATGATGTAGCAAGCGGTGCTCACCGCCTCAGCCCAAAAATACCTTGGTAAGCCATTTTCTGTAAGCATTGTCATCGCCATCTCCACGAGCGTCCTATTCTTTCTTTTCACGACTCCATTTTGTTGTGGGGTTCTCGGTGCTGAGAAGTTGTGTGAAAACCCCTGTTTCCTGCAAAAATCATCAAAATCATGGTTATCAAACTCTCTTCCATGATCACTTCTAACTGCTTTAATTTGATACCCCTTATCAGTTTGTAAATTCTTGCAAAGATCTTTGAACTCCTGCAAAGCATCATTCTTATGGGTTACAAATAATACCCAAGTGAACCTTGAGTAATCATCTACAATAACAAACCCATAAAGTTTCCCTCCAAGACTGTGTCCTAGTGGGGCCAAATAAATCTAGATGAAGGAGTTCAAGGGGTCTAGTGGTGATGACAATGTTTTTGGATTTAAAAGATACTCTGGTCTGTTTCCCCATAGCACATGCATCACAAATTTTATTTGCATCAAAGTTCAGTTTTGGTAAGCCTCTTACCAAGTCTTTTCTAAATAGTTTAGAAAGAACACTAAAGCTAGCATGACCAAGTCGTCGATGCCATAACCATGCATCATCCGACTTATTAGCAACCAAACAAAGATTTTCATTTTGAGAATTTTCAAGATCAATAGAGTAGATGTTTCCATCTCTAAGACCAATGAACTTTATTTCAAGTGAAACTATATCTACAATGGAGCAGTGTGTCTTTTCAAAAATGACTTTGTGACCTTTGTCACAGAGTTGACTGATGCTAGGCAAGTTGTGATTCAAACCATTCACAAGCAAGACATCTTCAATGGATTGGTTTGAATCCTTACCTATTCGTCCAATTCCCACAATTTTACCTTTGTCATTTCCGCCAAAGGTAACCAATCCGCCATCCTTCTCCTTCAGGTCTGAAAAGAGTTCCTTAATTACCGTCATATGTCTGGAGCATCCACTGTCCAGGTACCATTTGTTCTAATTTACTCTTAGACAGGCCTGCACAATCAAAACAACTCTCAAGTTGATTTAGGTACCCAAGCAAGCATGGGTCCCAAAGTGTTAGTCCTACCATGAGAGAAATGTATTCTATTTTTCATTTCAAAATATTCATCATCGGCCCTCATCAAATCACAAACATACATTGAGTGGCCGAACATTCCACAATAGAAGCATGTGACATTTGGCTTTCTAAACCGACTCCTATGCATGTAAGATCTATCAACAAAAGAGTTCATGCATGCGTCAACATGATTAAAGCAATGTGAATCAAATGATTTTTGAACTTTATTTTTCACAAATGAATTTCTCTTTGTGGGTGAACGTCCCACATCAATTTTCTCATTCCTAGCATTTTCATTGCTAGTCTCACCATGTTCAACTATTTTCTCTTTTCCTTTCAATTGTTTTTGAAAAACATCTTTCAAACCTTTTAATTCAACTTGCATGGTTTCGAAGTTGGTTTCTAACTCTTCCTTTCATTTCTCACATTCACTCAGTCCCAATTTAAATTCATCCAACTCCTTAACCAATTGAGCATTCTTATTTTTTAATTTTTCAATATTTTCATAAGCATGATATTTTTCTGCCTCCAACCACTCTAGTTCATCCATATACAATGTTAGCTTAGATTGAAAGTCTTTTTTTTCATCCTTGAATTTTTTAATTTGCATTTCATAAAATCTACACCTATCACATGGATTAGTAGAGCCAATCAAGTCACAAAATCTCTTCTTCAAATTTTTGACATCATTTTTTGATTTCTTATACTTCTGGAACAAATCCGCATAAGCTAAATGTCATTGTTCAGGAGTAAAATTTTTAAAATCAGAGTTTACCTTAGAATTGTCCTCATCCGCCATAAGGCAAAGATTTTGGACTAGCTCGCCCAGTCCTTTCTTGTCACCTTCGGATTTTGAGCTACTCGAGTCATCATCACTTCATGTTGCCTTCATCGCTTTCCCTTTCTTTGACTTGTTCTTGTTCAGCTTCTTTTGGAGCTCGGGGCATTGACCTCTCATATGCCCAACCTTCTTACACTCATAACAAATGATTTCTTCCTTCTTGCTCGGCTCACCTTTCTTGTTGAAGTTTCTCCTCATGAATCTTCTAGGAAGATTTCCATCTCTTCTACCTCTTCTAAAGTATTTTCGGACATTTCTTGTTACAAGAGCCATCAGCTCTTCCTCATCACTGTCCATAGATGAGCCTCCATCACTTTCCTCTGACGATCCTGGATAAGCATTTAGTGCAATGGATTTCTTCTTCTTGCTTTCCTCATCAGCTGGCTTCATGATGTTGATTTCATAAGTCATTAGCGATCCGATAAGTTGATCCACCGTGAGTGTGGTGAGATCCTTTGAATCTTCTATGATGGTCGCCTTTGTGTGCCACGAAGGTGTGAGGGACCGCATCACCTTTCTAACCAAGTCTTGATTTGAATACTCCTTTCCCAAGGCCTTTAGGTTGTTTGTGATCTCACTTAGCCCTGCATACATTTGCGTAATGTTCTCCTCGGGCTTCATTGCAAAAAGCTCATATTCCCGAACCAACAGATTTGCTTTTGTCTCCCGTACTTCTGAAGTGCCCTCATAAATGGTCTTTAGTTTGTTCCGCATTTCCTGTGCAGATGAACACATAGAGATACGTGAGTATTCATTAGGGTGTATTACGCACTGAATAATGTTCATTGCTCTAAAGTTTGCACATGATTTCTTAATATGCTCTTCTTCCCATCCATCCTCATTGGGAGGTAACACATAAGGGCCTTTGTTAATGACCCTCCAAGTCATGTGCTCGCATGAACACAGTCATTCGATTTTTCCAATAGGGATAGTTAGTCCCATCAAAGAACGGTGGTCAGTGTATCGAATGTCCCTCGGGGATCATTCCCTTGTTCGCCATAGCAAAGGATCTTTGCTCTACAACTGTGAGGTTATCCTAAAATCAGAGACCCGCTCTGATACCAGATTATTGTCCCAAAGGTTCCCGTATGGACAAGAAGGGGGGTTGAATTGTCCCCGCCAGCACGATGGTAATTTTTAAATTTAATACAGTAAATAAAATAACTACCAACATAAATGATGATTGGATGAAATATAAGCTATGAAGAAATTAATTCCCTCAAGCTTACCATTCTCACACGATCAACAAAAATAATGTAAACAAGCAAACCACAATCAACCACAATGCGAGATAGATTTTTAGGTGGTTCGGGACCACGACGGGCTCCCTACATCCACCCCTCATCAAAACGGTTAGGATCCACTCACTTCAAATGAAGCGCACGGAGCTTCCGCTCCAAGAGACATGGAGACGACGTCTCCTACATGATCCACCTCGGATCTAAGCACAAGCACAAGCTGCAACACTGCAGCACAAAGAACCTCAACCGTTCACCGATGGTTCCACACACTCGCAAAGTCAAAGTTCAGAAAATGATAGATCTGATCAATACACACTTGTAAACCAAAAGAAAATGACTCAAATAGATGCAAACAAGATGTAGAAATGAATCCCCATGAGTAGAAAGGGGTTGTAGAAATTCTTCTCTAAGCTTCAAGTCGGAGGGTGGCCGGATGTCGACGATGAGAATGTCCATGCGTTCCCCTTCTCGTTCCACTCCTTTCTTTCTTCAGCCACGAGCTCCAAAAATGCATGGATGTAGACCAAAACCTTCCTTCAAGAGCTCCTCATTCTTTTCCCCTTTTTCTTCACCTACAAGATAGAAAACAAGCACATTAGGGTTCTCTTTCTCACAAAATCATAGCTCTTATATATACAACTCAAAGAGTGGGGAAAAGAAACATAAAACCCTCCCAATATGTCTTAAAAACTCCCTCATATGTATAGGAACTTATTGGGGGTAGTTTGGTAAAGTTTCAAGGGGTTTAGAATGGGTTTCAATCGGATTTGTAACTCCCGTGCTGTAAAGTGTCGACTCTTAGAGTCGACACTCGCACCCTGTGCAGGCCAAAACACAAAACCAGAATGCTGCCAAAAAAGTGTCGACTCTAAGAGTCGACTCTAAGAGTCGACTCTTCTTCCCTGCAACACACACAACACACAAAACAGAACACTGCCCAAAAAGTGTCGACTCTTAGAGTCGACTCTTCTCTACTTGCAAGCCTAAACACCATCTTTAGCCTCAAAAACCTATGCAAACCCAATGGTGATAATGAGACCAAAGTCACTTGATTCCGGAAGAGTTATTTTGATGGTTTGAACCTACAAAATCATAGAAAAATAAAATTAGTATTGATTTGAAAATCAAATGAACTTCTTTCTTGAAAATAACATTCTTTGAATGAGAGTGAACAAAATGCCATGCAAATCAACCCGGAACACTACCAACTCAAATGTTGTGATGTCAAGAGTGGGATTTGAGTTCAAGATATGAAAGACAATTTAACATTTCAACCAACAAACACATATTTTACAAAAACAAGGGCATGGAAGCTTAAATATGCAACTGGCATTCTTGAAACTCCCATATGCTCAATAACAAGAAACCTCAAGTGAGAGATATTCATTTACACATGAATGAGCACTTTCATTGAACAATAGATGCCATTCCAAAAACATGATTGTTCCATTAAAACTCATACACTCATATAATCAAATAAGAAATATTATTCCATCACAATGCAACCAAATGCCATTACCGAACACATGCTCTTCCAACCACACAATGTTTTGAATTCATTAAACCGCACATGTTGTTTTGCTCCCACAAACTCACAATATTTGTTATCATCAAAACCAAGGTCAAAAACAATGTGGGAACACATACCTAACACCTTTGGAATAACAGACTTCAAACTCTGGCTTCCGACTTGGTGCATCGATGCAGCTCTATGTTCTGTCGATGCAGCTCTCCAAAGAAACACTTCTCTGGATGTGACTGCATCGAGGCAGTATTTTATTGCATCGAGGTAGAACTCTGGAAATGGCTTCCTTGAGCATCATTGCGTCGAGGCCGTTCTCTCTTGCATTGATGTTGTTCCTTGAAATCTCTTCTGTGGGCATGACTGCATCAAGGCAGTGGTGATCCTACTTCGACACTTTTGGTAAACAGAACTCCTGTATTCTTGTTCTTAACTTGTGGAAGTTCCACCATAATTCAATGTCAATTTGATCTGACTTTTCTTCAATTTTTCAAAAATCAACTGTCTTTCAGCCTGTTCTTTATGCAAACGTCAACCTGTTCCTTGTGCAATTTTGAGCTGAGCTACACAATCAAGGACATGAGAGCTTCATGCATGATTCAACATCAGCAACACATTTGACTATCCATATAAAAAGTATACATGACACATGGTTTTGACAGCATCAAAACGTAGGGACATTGTCATGGTTTTGACAGCATTAAAACATAGGGACATGTATCAACTTTAGACATGAGTTAAGACAATGCATGTGCTTTCTTAGCTATCATCAAGGCACATAGAGACAATGCAAGCATAGAGACAATGCAAGCTTACTTAAATTAGCCATGTTAGCCATCATAAAAACCAATGTTAGCCATCATCAAAACCATCAAAACATATCAATATTAATGCATGAGTTATGTATGTATGCATGAACCCCTCATTGACATCACATATGTCGACCTGGTGACATGGTCCTGTCGACATAATGTGACTGTCTGTCGACAAGGTGTAGCTAGAACTTAGACAGATTAAAGATAGATTAAAGCCAACTTGTGAAGAAGATCGCAACATGATATTTAAAAAGAAATTATAGTTAAGCCATTATTTAAAATCACCAAACCACACAATGAATCATAGTTGGATCATTATCAAACCATAATAATGATTCATAGTTACACATCATCAAAACCACACATGAATGGTCACGCCCCAATGCGGAATATCGGAACGAGGCAGTTATAATCATTCATGATAATCAGAGAAATAACGGAATTTTTAAAAGAATACATAATTGCAAGGAAAAATGAATTACTCAAATACTGCTAATTTATTCACAAATGATAAATAATTATTTTCCATGCACCAACTGACAACTTACATAACGGCTCAAAAAAAAACAAAGATTTCAACTCTACAAGAGCTAATAACAACTGACTCTCTCAAGGATAACTTATAAGCCATTACAAAGACACCACCAATGCTAAGACAGCCACCAGGTCCCTCATCTAAATGGTTTGCTCCAGGATCTTCACTCTTGCCCATCCCCATCTGTTTGCGTATCTTCCTCGGAATTACCTAAAAAGGGGGGGAAAATCTAGGTGAGCAAACGCTCAATAGATTCTAAAGAAGGCAAAGTATAAGTGATTAGCCAATAATATCATGCTAATAATGCAAAATTAAAATAAAGATGATGATATTCTAGAGGAATGATGGAAAGGAAAAGAATGCCAGAAATAAGTCACACAGAAATTTAACATGTTCCAAGATTTGGCCGATCAAGCATGCAAGTATAGAGAGTCATGTAGAGTTGAACTTTCCAGTAGAAAGGATACGAATGTCATAGACCACATACACTAACAAGTACGCGGTGCAATGCCTCACCATGTCATTACAACTCCCTGGGGCACTAGTACTTTTCGGGCGCTCCACTCAGGACCAGATCGGGCCCTTATGATGCGTTGGCATTGGTTTGGTGGATCAAGATCCCAAGTAATATCTAGACATTCATTGGAATCGGCCAAGAATTCCAAGGTCAAGCTATGTAACTTATCATCTAAATTCAAGTGAAGTTTCAATAATTGAATAGGAACCCATGAGATTATGGCTTGTGGATGAGAGGAATACAATCAGGATCAAATTGCAGCACAAGCCATCCCTGACTTGGCTATTGAAGCACACAAGAACACACGGAAAATCGACTTTGGATAGTTGCGGTCCTGCATGGGCCGCAAGGAACAAAACGGTCTAGCCTAGACTGCCAGATTCGATACTGGCCCACAAGATGAAGCCCAAGTAGAAAGGTAAAGACGGTTCACATTGGGCCGCAACAGTGGAAAGGGATGGTCCTCCCTAGGCCGTTTCAGATCAGAAACGGTCCTAAGTGGGCCACTATAAGGAAATGCGGTCTAAAGATGGCCGCACCTAGGTTGGGTCCAGAAGTGTCAAAGCAATCGACTTGCTGGGCTCCCGGTCTGCCTGAAACATGGTGGAGCCGAACCAGGGTCCAGCCCACACATCCGAGATCAAACCATAAGCTTTAGGTCGACGCACATAGGGCTAGGTCGACTAGAAATCGAGGGAGAGTCGACCCGTAAAATTGACACACAAGGCCAATCCGAACTAAACTGCGGTCATGATAGGGCCGCAGCATAAGTATGGCGGTCTGTACGGTAGCTGCCACCTGATGGTGGCAGCCCCATGAGGGCCGCAAACATACAGAACAATCCCAAATTGGGCTGTGAAAAATAAGTGATTCGATCGAGTCGATAGGTTCATGTTTGGGGTACAACCCACCCGTCGTCCTAGTGGGAATCCTAGGCTCGCGGGGTCTTACGGAGGTCTCATAATAGAGGTCCTAGTCGACGAAGAATATCCGGCGAGAGTCCCAACTATTACAAGATTGAGGGCTATGAAAACTCGAAAAAACGGGATTACTGCGGTCAGCCAACACCACCAGAGTGATGTAACTGTCAAAGAAATCTAATAATTTATCCATAATTGCAATCAATCGATACTAACATTAAATTAACAAATTCACCCTTATGTCTTTATTATATGATTCAAGAGGAACAATTACGATGATACATTTGTGGATGAAAGGGGTAAGATCTTAGCAGTCATAATCACAATTTTTAACAGTCATTAAAATTGCTCCATATGATCCATTTATTTAGTGGGTTTCTACCCTACACATGCAGTCTAAACAGGATGAAACAAAAGTAATAAAACAAATATGTGTGTTAAAGGCGGTCTTGTCAGGGCCGCTACCCAAGGGTGGTGGTCCGTCACGAGACTACTTTTAGGCACGACATTCAAGCTTTAAAGAAGGCAGAGGCGGCCTGTTGTACGACCACTATAGGCAGAGGCGATTCCTGGTGCGACCGCAACAAGGACGCCGCTCTGGCCTCTGGCGAGCGCCGACATACCGCGAATGCAACAAGAAATTCCTGCGTTGCAATGAATAATAATTGGGCAAAATAGTATTCCAAAAAGAGGACAAAAATTCGCATAATATAGCATGAATTAATTAAGATTTAAGCCTGCTAAAACCTAACATTTAACGAACTAACGAGAAAGGTTCCCTAGATTGACATGCTCCGACTAAAATCTAAAATACGATCACTATACATGATAGAATTTAGGGCTTTGGGGATCAATAGAAAGGGGACTTGAAGGTGCATCTAAAGATATATTTTAAATTGAGGTTTGGTCTGCTAGAACCTACCTTAATCGTAGAACAAAGGGATGACGAACGCTCGGAACCGCACGAACAATCCTCGCTCCAAACTCACCGATTTCTCCCTCGAACGTGCTCCCCGCGGCAGCCTCAGCAAATGATGGTTCTAGGTCAAGCTAGGGTTAAGGCTAAGAAGAGTCCTCAAAGTCGATCATGCGCGAAACTCGCGCTTGACCGGGTCGCGCCGCCTCTCGCTCGAAATGGAGCTCCTATGGTTAGGGTTTTCGCGTGGAATGAGAGGGGAAACAGACTTCCTACAAGGGCCTATCGAATGGGCCTGGTTTGGGCTCAAATGGTTACGAATTGGGCTCGAATTGGGTGATCTAAGGGCCGATTAAATTAGACTTTGTTTTAGCCCAAAAACCTTTAATTCGGCTTGATAAATTTTTATTTTGCGGTCATCCAAGAAGACAATGTGTCTGGAAAATGGGTCATCTGCATGATTATGATTTTTACCATATTTTTATAAATTATTTGAAATTTAGCCCAAAGGGGATTTTAATTTAATATTAAGAAATTCTTGATTATTACATAGTTATATTATTTAATTAAATTTCAGGGTGCTACACCCTCCCCACTTTAGGGAATTTGGTCTTCCAAATTCACTGCACTTAATCGAAAAGGGGGAATCAGGATTGCTGACCTTAAAAAAATTTGGGATACTGCTTCCGGATTGCTTCTTTAAACTCCCACGTAGCTTCTTCAGTTCCACGCCTACTCCGCTGAATCTTAACCATCAATATGGACCGATTCCTAAGCTATTGTTGCTTCCGATCCAAAATCTTGATGGGTTTTTCTTCATAGGATAAATCTTCCTTCAACTCTAGGTCCGCATGCTGAATGATATGTGCGGGGTCATATACATACTTCCGTAGCATGGACACATGAAAAACATTATGCACACCTGACAACTGGGGTGGTAATGCCAATCTGTAGGCAATCTTCCCAACTCTTTCTAGAATCTCAAATGGGCCAATAAATCTTGGACTCAGCTTGCCACGGATGCCAAATCTTCTGACTCCTCTTGTGGGTGAGATTTTCAAAAATACGTGCTCACCAACTTGGAACTCCAATTCTCTCCTTCGGTTGTCAGCATAGCTCTTATGTCTGGACTGTGAAACTTGCAGATTTTCTCTGATAATCTGCATATTCCTGGTTGATTCTGAAATAAGATTAGGTCCAAGCCATTGCTTCTCGCCGACCTCTTCCCAGCACAAAGGTGATCGGCAACTCCTTCCATACAGGGCCTCGAACGGTGCCATCTGAATACTGGTCTGGTAACTATTGTTGTAGGCAAATTCTATTAGAGCCAAATGTTCATGCCAACTACCAGCAAAGTCAATCAGGCAAGACCTTAACATATCTTCGACAATCTGATTCGTCCTCTCGGTCTGCCCGTCCATCTGAGGATGAAATGCGGTGCTGAAATTTAGACGGGTTCCTAGGGACTCTTGTAATCCCTTCCAAAAACGTGAAGTGAATCTGGGGTCTCTGTCTAACACAATGCTCACCGGCACACCATGCAATCTTACAACTTCTTTCATATACAAAGCAGCTAAACCATCGATTGTCCACTTCGACTTGATGGACAAGAAATGCGCAGATTTAGTCAACCTTTGAACAATTACCCATATTGCATCGAAGCCTCCACGAGTTCTTGATAAGCCCATTATAAAATACATGCCAATACTCTCCCACTTCCACTGGTATATCGAGAGGCTTCAATTTTTTGGCATGTCTGAAATGCTCAACCTTTACTTGTTGACACACCAAGCATCTACTTATGAACTCAGCCACTTCCCTCTTCATGCTTGGCCACCAAAAGGTCCTTTTTAAATCCCGGTACATCTTAGCAGCTCCAGGATGAATTGTATACTTGGACCTATGGGCTTCCTCAAGGATCTTGCTCTTCACTTCAACTAAATCAAGGACACAAGTCCTTCCCCGGAACAACAACCTTTCATCATCGGCAAACAGAAAATCTGGTCGATTGCTCAAACTTCCTTTGATCTCTACCAACATTGGGTCATTATCTTGCAAGGTCTTGATCTCCGCCAACAGCTCTGGATGAAGTGTAACCTGAGCGATCATAACCTGATCCTTCTTTTCACCAACATTAAGGTCTAAACTAGCCATATGCTCCAACATCCTCCACTCTTGCAACATAAGAATTGACAACTTAGCTATCGGCTTATGGCTCAAAGCATCAGCCACTACATTGCCCTTCCCAGGTTGATACTCCATGGAGAAATCAAAATCCTTCAAATATTCAAGCCATCTTCTCTGCCTCATATTGATCTCTTTCTAAGAGAACAAATACTTCAAGCTCTTATGATCAGTAAATACGGTAAAGGTCTCTCCATATAAGTAGTGCCTCCAGATCTTCAAGGCGAAAACCACTATAACGAGCTCTAAGTCATGGACAAGATAGTTCTCTTCATGCTTCCTCAGCTGTCTATAAGAATAGGCTATCGCCCTTCCATGCTGCATAAGCACACAACCTAGACCAATGCCTGAGGCATCAGTGTAAACTTCAAAACTTCCTTCTCCCGAAGGCAAAGCCAAAACAGGGGCAGTGGTCAAACACTCCTTCAGAGTCTAGAAACTCCTTTCACAATCTTCTGACCACTCAAATCGGTTCTCCTTACAGGTTAATCTAGTCAAAGGTACTATAATCTTGGAGAAATCCTTAATGAATCTCCGATAATAGCCTGCTAAGCCTAAAAAGCTTCTTACTTCGGTTACATTCACAGGCCTAACCCAGTTCTTCATCGCTTCTACCTTAGAAGGGTCTATAGAAATGCCATCTTTAGTAATGATATGTCCCAGAAAGGATACTTCTTGCAACCAAAAATCACACTTACTAAACTTGGCGTATAACTGATAATCCCTCAGTATCTGCAACGTCATCCTCAAGTGCTCTTCGTGCTCCTTCTTGCACTTGGAGTATATTAGAATATCATCGATAAATACCACAACCCATTGATCTAAGTAGGGCCGGAACACACTGTTCATTAGATGCATGAAAGCTGTAGAAGTATTTGTTAGACCAAAAGGTATTACTACAAATTCGAAATGCTCGTATCTACTCCGAAATGCTATTTTAAGAATATCTTCATCCTTGATACGCAACTGGTGATACCCTGATCAAAGATCAATCTTGGAAAAATACTGCGCTCCCACTATCTGATCGAACAGCTCGTCTATTCTCGGTAATGGGTGCTTGTTTTTAACCGTAAGCTGATTCAATCGGCGGTAATCAATACACAGTCTTAACGAACCATCCTTCTTCCTTACAAACAGCGTTGGGGCTCCCCACGGGGACGTACTAGGATGAATGAACCTCTTCTCAAGCAACTCCAATAATTGCTTCTTCAATTCCCTTAACTTCGCAGGAGACATACGGTACGGAGCCTTAGAGACAGGAGACACGTCAGGAACTAGATCAATAGAGAAGACTACTTCCCTTTCTGGGGGAAGTCCTGGCAAATCTTCAGGAAACACATCTGGAAAATCTCAAACAATCAGAATGTCCTTCAACTCCAACTCCTTCTTGCCGGTTAAAGAGACCAAGGCCAAAAATGCCTGACATCCTTTCCTCAACAACTTCTCGGACCGAAGTGCCGAAATAAGTGGCACAGACTTAGAATGCCTAACCCCAACATAAGAAAGCTCGGGGTGCCCAGATAAAGACACGATGCCACATTTATAATGAGCACTAGCCCCATATCTACCTAACCAATCAGCTCCTAGAATTACATCATAATCCTTCATCTTCATACAAACTAAATCAGCTGGCAAATTCTGGCCACCAACCAAAACCTCTCTAGAAGGATAATAATATTTAATAGTTGAACCCGAACCAATAGGGCTCAAAATTTCCAATTGAGAACTCATCAACATAGGTTCCATAGATATAGACTTAGCAAAGCTTTAAGAGATAAATGAGTGTGTTGCTCTAGTATCGAAAAGAACGAATGCTGGCTTATCAAGAATAATGAGTGTACCTTCAACCAATCCACCCTCCTCGGTGGCTTCTGTCTCGTTTCCTGAAGGGCTTGGAGCTTGCCCTGCCGCCTTTGGCTTCCTTGTGGCTTATCCGATGTGGCTTGGTCTGATAAAAGAGGACACTCAGAATACGATGGTCCCTGCTCCCACAACGCAAATAGGCACCTAGCTTGCGCCAGCACTCCTCCATCTTGTGACCCAGACGATCACAATACTTGCAAAGAGCTTTGGATGATGCAGCCGAACCTGTCTTCTTGTCATCATTCTCGGCTTCTTGTCCTTCCATGAACTAGACCTGCCAGTGGGCCTCTTCTTGCCGTTGTTGGGTTTGAAACTCCCAGAACTAGTGGTCTACTCCTTCTTGCTGTTCCTTCCTTGGATCCTCTCAGTCATCTCCATGGTATCTTCGAGAACTTGGGTCTTTCTCATAAATTCAGCATAAGTGTGGATCTCCAATGGCGCCAATTGGTTGATATACTGAAGCTTCAATCCATTCAAAAATCACTTGGCCTTCATCTTCTCAGTAGATACCAAATGCGACGCATAGCGGGATAATCTGACAAACTACACTTCATACTCAGCAACTGATAAATTTCTCTATTTCAGCGAAGCGAACTCCGCCGCCTTCTTTTCCAACACACGATCTGAGAAATACTTACAGTTAAAATGCTCCTTAAATTCATCCCACGTCGCACGTCTATTCCCGAGCGTAGCTTCCACTACTTCCCACCAAGCACGTGCATCGCATTCCAACTGGAAATTTTCCAAGAGGACTCGATCCTGGTCACCGCACTACATAACTCTAAATATCTGTTCCATCTCCTTTAGCCAATGCTCTGCCTCATCGGGGTCTGCGGTGCCGCCAAAATGCGGGGGATTTAAGCCACGAAAGTTTCAGTGGAGTCACCGGCTCCATGATGCGCGCCTCCTTACGCTACCTACTGTAAAGCCTGGGTCAAGCCCTACATTGAACGCTGCATGTCCCTCCACTGTGCACGCTCAGCTGCCATCGGAACAGACTCCTACACGTAGGAAAATTAATTAGATCGACCTATCGAGATTTCTTTTAAAGATTATTAGTTAACTTTACCTGAGTCTCTATCCCATCTTACCAGGTTGGATCCTTAGACTTTAACAAGGTCACGGGTTCTACGACACCACTTAGAAACCTAGGGGCTTAGAAACCCTAGGCTCTGATACCACAAAACTGTCACACCCCGACGCGGAATATCAGAGCGAGGTAGTTATAATCATTCATGACAATCAGAGCAATAACGAAATTTTTAAAAGAATACATAATTGCAAGGAAAAATGATTTACTTAAATACTACTAATTTATTCACAAATGATAAATAATTATTGCCCATGCATCAACTGACAACTTACATAACGACTAAAAAAAACAAAGATTTCAACTCTACAAGAGCTAATAACAACTGACTCTCTCAAGGACAACTTATCAGCCATTACAAAGACACCACTAATGCTAAGATAGCCACCAGGTCCCTCATCTAAATGGTTTGCTCCAGGGTCTTCACTCTTGCCCATCCCCATCTGTTTGCGTATCTTCCTCGGAATTACCTGAAAAGGGGGAAAAACTAGGTGAGCGAACGCTCAATAGATTCTAAAGAAGGCAAAGTATAAGTGATTAGCCAATAATATCATGCTAATAATGCAAAAATAAAATAAAGATGATGATATTCAAGAGGAATGATGGAAAGGAAAAGAATGCCAGAAATAAGTTGCATAGAAATTGAACATGTTCCAAGATTTGGCCGATCAAGCATGCAAGTATAGTGAGTCATGTAGAGTTGAACTTTCCAGTAGAAAGGATATGAATGTCATAGACCACACACACTAGCAAGTACCCATGTACTGAAAATGATGGAGTGGATTGAAAGACTCAATGCATTGGGGTTCAAGTTGGATCTTGAACTATGCATTGATCTTATACTCTAGTCATTGCCCGATTCCTTTTCTTCCTTCATCATGAACTTTAACATGAACAGGATTGAAGCAACTCTCCCAGAGCTACTCAATATGTTAAAGAGTGCTGAAGGAACCATGCAGAAAGATAAACCATCTTCGTCTGTAATGATTGTTGGCCGGGCCAATAAGAAAAGGAAGGCCACCCAAATATCCACCACAAGTAACAAAGGGAAGGGAAAGAAAAAGGCCACGGGTAAGCAACTCGCCAAAGTTGATAAAGGGAAGGGCAAGAAGAATGAAAAGGAAGACAAATATTTTTAATGTGGGGAAACTAGGCATTGGAAAAGGAATTGCAAGGTAATTCTAAATGGAGGTATTTTTGTCATATACCTTAATTTGTCATATATGGAATACACATTATGGGTATTGGATACTGGATGTGCATCTCATATCTGCAATTCTGTGCAGATGCTGGTAAATAGAAGTCGATTGGGCAAAAAGGAGATTGAACTGAGGATGGGCAATGGAGCTTTAGTTTCTGCCAAAGCTGTTGGGACTGCACGCCTCAGTTTACCTTCAGGAGTCATTCTGGAGCTGAATGAGTGTTATTATGTTCCTAATATTATTAAGAATATTATTTCAATCTCTGGCTTGTATAACATTGGATATACATTGGCTTTTAATAGCACTGGGTGCTCTATAATGAATAACGGTTTGATTATAGCCAATGGTTCATTAGTCAATGGTCTTTATGTATTAGATACACGTTCTAATGTTATGCAAATTTTTAATGCTGATGAAGTAAATTATGCATATCTATGGCATTGCAGACTTGGTCATGTAGGTGAGAAAAGAGTCTCTCACTTACACTCAAATGGGTATTTGAATTCGTTCGAATACAAGCCATTTGATACCTGTGAGTCGTGTCTCATGGGGAAAATGACCAAGGCTCCCTTTAGTGGACATGGTGAGAGGGCTGTTGACCTTCTCGAGCTCATACACTCGGATGTGGGTGGACCCATGTCCGTGGAAGCAAAAGGGGGTTACCTCTATTTCATTTCTTTTATTGATGACTTCTCTAGATATGGCTATGTGTATTTAATGAGATATAAGTCACAAGCCTTTGAGAAGTTTAAGGAATACAAGAATGAAGTAGAGAAATAGACAGGCAAAAGTATTAAGGCTCTTCGATCAGATTGAGGAGGTAAATACTTAAGCCATGAATTCACTTCTTATCTTAAAGACCATGGAATAGTTTCTCAGTGGACTCCACCGTATACACCACAGCACAATGGTGTATCCGAAAGGAGAAACATGACCTTGTTAGACATGGTCCGATCCATGATGTCTATGTCAGGACTACCATTGTCTCTCTGGGGCTATGCGTTAGAGACTGCGACTTATTTATTGAATAGGATATCAAGTAAATCAGTTCCTTCTATACCATATGAGATATGGAAGGGCAGGAAATCAAATTTTAATCACATTAAACTTTGGGGGTGTCCTGCTCATGTAAAGAAGAACGAGAGTGATAAGCTTGAGTCGAAGACCGATAAGTGTAGGTTTGTGGGATATCCAAAGGAGACGTTTGGATATTATTTCTATCACCCTTCTGAGCAAAGGGTCTTAGTGGCCAAGAGAGCTGTATTCCTGAAAAGAGAATATCTACTCTAGAAAAATAGTGAGAGCCAGATAGAATTAGACGAGGTCCAAGAACCACAACCTATAGACACAAACTCATTAGATGAGACTGTATCGGTTGATCATATTCAGAGCGAAACACTGACACTACGGAGATCAGGTAGACTACCGAGAGAACCTGAGAGATATGTTGGACATGTCTCAGAGGGGTCCTCTAAGGTATGTATCGATGAGGATGATGATCCTCAGTCGTACCAGGAGGCGATCCGTAGTGTAGACTCCAAGAAATGACAAGAGGTAATGGATTCAGAGATTCAGTCCATGTACACCAACAAAGTTTGGAACTTAGTTGATGTACTCGAAGGGAAGGTCCCTATCGGCTGCAAATGGATTTTCAAAAGGAAAATCGATGCAGATGGACAAGTTGACACGTACAAGGCTAGACTAGTGGCAAAAGGATATCGTCAAAGGTAAGGTATTGACTATGACGAGACTTTTTCGCCGGTAGCCATGGTTAAGTCAATCAGAATCCTCCTTGCCATTGCTGCATACCTGGATTATGAGATCTGGCAAATGGATGTGAAGATAACTTTTCTTTATGGAAATCTGTCAGAAGAGGTATACATGGTACAGCCTGAAGGATTCACCTCCAAGCTACATTCTAATAAGGTATGCAAACTTCAAAGGTCTATTTATAGATTAAAGTAGACATCTAGAAGTTGGAACTTAAGATTTGACGAGGCTGTCAAATCTTTCAACTTCATTCGGAATGAAGATGAACCCTGTGTTTACAAGAAGGTCAGTGGGAGCTCTGTGACCTTCTTGGTCCTTTATGTTGATGGCATCTTACTCATTGGGAATGATGTAGAGATGTTGGCATCAACTAAGTCTTGGTTGTCCAAAACTTTCTCTATGAAGGATTTGGGAGAAGCATCCTATGTGCTGGGCATAAGGATCTATCGAGATAGATCTAAAAGGATGCTAGGATTATCCCAATCCATGTACATAGAATCTATCCTAAAAAAGTTTAGGATGGAAAATTCCAAGAGAGGTATTATTCCCATGAGACATGGAATTTGCCTATCCAAGGGGATGAGTCCTAAAACTTCTGAGGAGGTGGCACACATGAATAAGGTACCCTATGCTTCGGGGATAGGGTCAATCATGTATGCAATGCTATGTACACGGCCTGATGTTGCCAATGCTTTAAGCATTGTTAGTAGATATCAGGAAAATCCAAGCGAAGAGCACTGGAAGACAGTAAAGGGCATCCTTAAGTACCTGCGAAGGGCTAAGGATCTTTTTCTGCTTTATGAAGGAGAGGACCTACAGCTTAGAGCTTACACAGATTCTAGTTTCCAGTCAGATCCAGATGATTGCAAATCCATGTCAAGGTTTGTATTCATGTTGAATGGAGGGGCAGTCAGTTGGAGAAGCTCCAAGCAAGATACGACTGCAGACTCGACGACTGAGGCGGAATATATTACTGCAGCTGAAGCTGCTAAGGAAGCCGTCTGGATGAAGAAATTCATCTTGGAACTTGGCGTAGTTCCCGAGATATCAGATCCCATCCCATTATTTTGTGATAATAATGGGGCCATTGCCCAGGCGAAGGAACCGAGATCTCACCAAAGGTCAAAGCATATTCTTAGGCGCTTTCACCTTATTCGGGAGATTGTTGATCATGGAGATGTGACGGTAGAGTGTGTACCGTCAGAAGATAACATAGCAGATCCACTGACTAAGCCTTTGACACAGACTATATTTGAGCACCATCGGGATAAGACGGGCCTTAAAGTTGTGGGCAATCGGCTATAGTTCAAGTGGGAGATTGTTAGTGTTGGTGTGCTACATGCCAATTTCTGGTCGGGTAGGCCCAATAGTTTTACGATCTTATTCGTTATTAATAAAGTGGTATTTGAGCGTAAATATACGATTGTGTTACTTTACGTTGTCCCTAGGATATGTGGTTCTAAAGTCAACTCGAGATGGGATCTCGATTATGAGACTGACTTAATATGAACACATACCTTAAACTGTTCCTGGTTGGAGGGTAATCACTCGGGGACTTTGATTACCTATTAAACCAGTACACATGATGTGTTAGTGATCAGTCTCATGGTTATTGGTGTGGGGCACCAACACATATGTGTAGGTGTATGTCCTTGGAGGATGTACACTGAACTGATCCGCTATTGGATCTTCAGATGGTTGATTATACCTAATGTCAACTGAAGATCCAACGGTCTCAGTAGCATCGTTGGTCCTTTGACCTGAGACATTGATCGGATCTTACACGAGGACTAGAATGGTTTAATTATTTGGCTAAGTGACTTTAACCATAAGTCATGAGTTACCGAGTCATTAACCACTCTAGGATACGTGTGAAGATCGTCAATGGTCAAGAAGGGATCGCTCACTGTCGGGTATATATCAGACAGTTAATGGGTCATGACATTGACGCTTCGTTAAATCCCTGGCCAGGGTCATGTGAGTTCATTTAGAACGGACGTCATACACTTTAAGGAGGTCATAGTCAAATGGCACGATCATGGAGTTTGACAGAAACCATACCCTCGATCGTACCAGACTCATAGAAGGAGTGAGGGATTATATCGATGCGGTAACTGCGGACTTACAGGTACCAGACAGGGTAGTTTAAACCTGGCGTCCTCTAGGATCACGCGGATTTGCTTGACCCAATGTTATCAAAGGTTCGGAATGAATTAAACTATTATTCAGCTCTAGTAGAAGCGAATAATACGTTTAATTTACTTCTAATTGAGAATTAGAAGTTAATGGTCCTTAAACTAGAGTGACTACGGGCTTAGAGGATCACACACAATGGATTCTTGGGTGACGGATTATTATTATACAAATGTATGTATTATTTTCTTTTAATTCCGTTTGGAAAGGAGTGTAAATGGAGATTAATACATATGTATAATAGTAGTAAGGATATATATACAGTTTCAATCTTTTGGAGCCCTTTTTAGAAATGACCAAACTCTATATATAGCTTCCTACGTGAGTTCATTCGAACTCTTCCCTTCCCTTTGGCTAATCAGGCAGTTAAGGCCAAAGAAGGAGGATTAGCCTCCCCCCTTTCTCCCTCTTGCTCTCTCTCTCTCCAGAAGGTGATAGAGTCGGGGAAGGTCGTGTCGGGGGGTACCATCGCTGCATAAGGGTCTGTGTGGATCTGCTCTAGAGGCCGTACAGCTGTGCGGCTCAGTATTCTACATCGGACATCGTGGACAGCGTCGTTCCGCGCAAGGTGAAATACGTAACATGTTATTAGGCAGGTTGGGGTCTTAGAAACACCGATTAGAGCACAGATTAAGGTTTCCATAACACCGGGATCGGGCAAATAAAATTTTGTTATCCGCTGCGTCGCCCGTAGGTGCTATGCGAAACCTTACAGATACACCCGCCCACGGGAGAGAGAAAACAACCAGGAAACTGTAGCTCCGTCAGATGTAACGGTCGAAGGAAGATGCGCCACAAAAAGTGTGACGGTCTTACGATAGACCGCTACAATACTCTAACGCGCATGTGCCAGACCGTCAGAGCTTCTACAGAATAAGAAGTTGGGAATCTTTTGATCTCCAAGCTTTCCAGCCGGCCAGAGAGCTTGGGCCTCGTGATATGAACTCTGTAAACCTTCAAGAGAGTATAGAACATAAGAAAAATAACCCAGATTAGCCCTTAGACAAAGTAGTATCAATAAATCCTAGAAATTTAAGAACATGCAAAAGGAAAGGGAAATACCGGGGAGGTTGGTTTTTTAACCCCTCTGGGATGTTTTAAAAGATGGGAGGATGTTTTAAATGAATGCAGCAAGTGCAATAACGTGGGAGATGGAGAGGGACAACGCTATGATGTTTGAAAGGGAGAAAAGACACTAAGATGACAACTTGACTGAACTAAACCCTTGGAAATGATACTCCCTGAACTTTGGAAGTTGATTGACGTGGGAAGCAGCTCTCCTTGGTTGGTTCTGGCTCCAGGATGCGGTAGCACTTCGACGCAAACTCCAGATGTCTCCCCCTCAAGCCATGAAGTCAAGGGTTCTATTTATAGACCCTAAAAGTCTAGGTTCGAATTAAGAGGATAATGACTAGAATTTTATCAAAAACTTGGATAAATCTTGAAGATAATACTCCCCAGAGTCCACAGAATCAAACGAAAGCTTCTTAGGATGAGTATCGAGAGAGAAACCCTCAAACCAAACTCTTAGTCCGATCACGGAATAGCAGAGCAAAGGCCAGGCTTGTCAGGACTCTCCGTTGGATGTAACGGCCGCTCGATAGACCGCCACACTAATGTAACGCTCCAGTCTTGGACCGTCACACAACCCTATCCACTATAAGATAAGATCAACGGGAGAAGTTTGCGAACGTTGGACTCTTCAAGAAGGTAACGGTCAAGGGTAGATGCGTCACAACCAATGTAACGGCTGCACGATAAACCGTCACACCCAACGGATAGGCAAAAGATAAGCTTGAAAGGAAGCCTTAAGCTTAAGGACTCTGCAAGGATGTAACGCACCATGGTAGATGCGTTAGAGGACTGTAACGCCCCATCAAAGGACCGTTAGAGATAATAAAGTGCAAATGAAATGAGAGTTTGCTAAGCTTCGTCCAGCGGAAAGGGATAAGGAACCAGACCCAACCAAGGAGATATGACTCATGAAATGGACCTCAATTTGACCAAGAAGGCCCAATAAAGGTGAACAACTCCGGGCATCATATAGAATGAACAAGGAGATGACCCAACTTATTGGTCAACAGATGCCCCTCCTTAACGTCCTCTTTGCAGGGGAGCGAGCGGAGGTGAAGCGAAAGCGAAAAATGGAACATGGAGATGAAGCGAAGATGAAGCATAGTGTACTAAAAAGCGGGCGTTAAGGCGAATGACACCCGTTCTCAACCAACAAGCGACAGGAATTTTCTGGAAAACTTTGAACTAATCACATGGAAAGGTAACCAAAGGGCACATGTCTGGAGGAACTAACAACTAAGGAAAAAGAAAACACGGCCAGCGGCCGGAGCAATGGAAAGGAAAGAGACGATTAACTAAACTCCCGATAGGAATCTTCAGCTAACCAAATCAAGCGAGTAGACCGAAGAAAACCTTCTAATTCAGAGAGGAATGACTCTCCTTATTCGAGATCATTAAACACATAGTTATTCACCATCACTGAGACACCTGGACAGATGAAGGTTCGTGAATGCTCAAAAGATGTGTATGATGCATGCTGGGCTAAAGGAAAAAGAATTTTTTAAAAATGAATGCAAAGAAAAATAGAATAACAAGATACTCGAGAATAGTATTGCTATACCGGAGAAACTAGGGTTAGGACATAATCTGCAACCACGGCGTGCAAGACAGAACCATCGTCCCCAAGCTTTTCCAACCTAACGGCCTATCCAACGATTAATCACGTGTACTTAGATCATCATCATTTTTGTTTAAGGGGAACATCAGATCCTAGAACACATGAATGACCAGCCGGTTCTCGAGATAATATATCATATATAACATATAGTAATGCATTAAGGGATAAGAAATCGAGATACAACACCTGACTTACCTTCCTGGCGAGCAGATGATGCATGAACTTCAACAAAGAGGTTAGCCACCAATGATAAGAAGCATAATCAAACAAGCATGAATTGCATTGATAAGATAAACCATTCAAGCAAATGTGATCATTCATCACCATTCATTAAATTGCTCTGAAGCATGTAACGGTCTAGTAAGGGTGCGTTAGACGTCCCTAACGGATCCACCTCGGGCCGTCAGAGTCTGGCGGTTCACATCCTTCAAGACATCATTTTAAATGACCTAACGGTCCATAGAGGACACGTCAGAGTAGTGTGACGGTCTCACGATAGACCGTCACATTTCCTGAGCGTTCAAAAAAACAAACCGAACGGTCACTTCCTCCATTCGCTCACAAACGCCAAAATGTCAAAACCACACCAAAAACTCAACACCCCAAAAACCCCACCGTTCCTTCTCCGTCCGACGAACCATGGCCGGCGGCGAGCCGTCCCAGCCACCGAAGAGGAGGGAATAAGGAAAGAAGAAGATGGCCATCCGGTGATTTAGAACATGGGTGGATCGAGAAGGAACCCCACCGACGGTGAGCCCTCCGACGAATGAACCAACGGAGGAAGTCCCTCCAATGACCGTGGAAGAAGCTGAGGAAGCCATGGGGAAGACCATTGGCGAGGAAGAAGCAACGGCGAGGGAGAAAAAGAAGAAAAGGAGTCAAGACCCCGAGGTAGGTCGATTTCACTAAAATTCCAATTTTTAATTTTTTTACATGCATGCATGTGTGTTTGGAGGGTAGCAATGGGTCTGGGGACCCCTTAGGAATGATTGTAGGCCTCCATGGCCATTTCAGGAGCCAAGGAAAACAAAAGGGACAACGCCCTATTGTAGAGAACGTGACGGTCGTTGTAGCGACCATCACAGGCCTGACGCACCACCCTTGGTGCGTCAAAGGACTATGACGCATCACCCTAGGGCCGTCAGAGAAACCAGAAGTAGAAGCAATTTTTTTTGGATTTTTAGTTATTCAAATTTTTTGTTGTTGTATTCATATGAAATGCAATGAAATGAAATTATGATCGAATGACTGACTTGTGCTCTAATTGTGCAGGGGAAAAGAAGAACAAGGATCTCTTGGCTTCAAATCCGGGCAGTATACCAGGCATTGCCCGAGTACCAGAGAGAGCGATTGGCCGGGATGGGATTCGCCGAGGTGCTTAGCATTGAGGTGACCAGGACGGATACCCCGCTCTTGTACGCACTGCACGAGAGGTGGGACCCCGTGAGCCGGGCTTTCATCTTCCCATGGGGCCACATGATCCCCACATTAGAAGACATGGCGAGGATCATCGGATTGCGAGTCCACAGAGCAGCAGTGATCGGGTGGACATATGGAGATTACCGGAAGATGGCCCAAGAGCTATTGGGCTTAGATCTGATCAGGCCGGGACACACATCATCCCAGCTCTCGAGGTCGAGACTACAGGACAGCTTGGGACAGAGAGGAGCGGCTATAGCAATCGGCGAGCTCCCCGAGCAGCATATAGACCGAGTGATAGAGTAGGTACGCCCACGAGTGGCGGCAGAGGCAGGACAGGAGGGAAATCGAGTCCTAAGACGATTTCTGATGTTGTTGTTTGGAAAGCTACTTTTTTCGACCCGAGCCGATGTGATCAGCTGCAGGCTACTACCACTGCTAGAGGATTTGGGCAGAGTGGGGAAGTACGCATGGGGAGCGGCAGTGCTCGCCTTCCTCTTCGAGTTGCTCAGCACTACAGACCGACGGACGATGCTGGGTGGCTTCTCGCCTTTCCTACAGGTAAATGTTGAACTCTAGATGCTTTCTATATGATTATGATTCTGCAAATGCAATTGATGCAATTTACTGACACTCGACCTTAAATGCAGATCTGGAGCTTCATGTACCTCCCGTGGATTGGGCGAGGTAATCAGCTACATCCCGAGCTGATCCCCATCGCGAGGCGATGGGTGGTAGCGAGGAATAGTGGATCGATCAATCGGCTGACCCGGGCCATCCAGGATGATCTTGACTCATTCCCACACACAGCAGTAAGCTCCGAACTTAAACTTTCTATATGCTCTTAAATGCTACAAAAAAAACTTTTTAAAGGCTCATGAATGCTTTTGAATGGATTAACATGACCTTTTCAGGTGAGATGGACCCCATAATACCGGAATGAGGGCTACGAGGGATAGTCTTGGGTGAAGGCGTCCCTGGCATACAGCGGGTGAGACATATGGCTCCACTGCATCAACGTGATCGAGCCCCTGCACTACCGGTTGATCCTGAGGACACGAGGACTTCATCAGCCAGAGGTGACGTTCCCCCGTAGAAACGATGAGCGCCCGGGCAAATCTTCAAAGGGCATTAGCGGAGACATCGACTGGTGCGCCCGGAAGGCCAAATATGTGCATGATTGGAACAAAAGAGGCCGGGTGGTGAAAGACCGGGCGGACAGCGACGAGACCTACCTCAAGGCTTACTCCCACCGGTATGGTGACCAGGTGTTCAGAGGCACTTGATGGCCGGTATGAACTTCTAAACTCAAAACTCTGTCTATTTAAATTAATGCTTCTATATGCACTGGCATATGCTTTCTAAATGCAGCTAGACCCACAGGGAAGAATAGCCGAGCTCGAGGGACTCCTTCATGCCACCATCCAGCAGCAGGATGAGTATCGGACTGCCTTGGAGCTTTTGGTGAGTTTCTACACTTAAGACTTAAATGCTTATGATGCAAATGGCTAACTTTGACTTCTAAATGCAGTGGGCCGAAGGAGCCCAGAGGACCTGACCAGACGCACCGTCCTCCTCTTCACAGCCTGTCGGGGAACGGGCTGAGTGAGATGTAGATTTTACCCGAGCCGTAGCTCGAGCCGAGGAGGCCGAGGCTACCCTCATAGAGCGGGTAAGAATCTAAACCTGAACCTAAATGCTTATGATTTAAACTTAAAATGCCTAATGGACTGACCATGATAAAATGTAAAATGCAGGCGAGAGAACTGATCGTGGCTTTGGCCGAGACAGAGCGAGCTCGAGCAGAGACCGAGCGGTCCCAAGCAGTTTTGGACCGTTCCCAAGCTGAATCAGGGAGTCTTCAGGCAGAGGTGGCCCGGCTGAGCGGAGAATTGGAGCGGGTAGCCACCCAGACTGCATACCTTGATAGATACCGGACCGAGGCTCGGGCGGCGCGACTCCAGGTGCATGACTTAAAGATAGAACTCCGGGCCGTGGAATGGACAGTCCGAACGATCAGCCGGGGGTCCGTCCTGAGTGCATCCCGGAGTGCTGCAACGGGAGGCACACAGAGCGGAGTGCCGAGCGAATCGGTAGGAAACTAGCTGGCTAGTTCTTCCGATCAATGGAAGAACGAGGAGGCAGATCGGAGACGATCACGTGAGGAGGAGCACAATGCCATGGGGCTGCCAACCAAGCGGCAGGAGGGTGTCGGTGATAGTGAGGGCCCGGGGGATAGACCGGTCGAGTGATGTATTTTTTTTCTTCTTTGACACCCACACTTGTACATGACTTATGTGGATGAAATGGAATGATAGAAATGAAATGAAAATCTTTTTGTGTTTTATTTTTTTATGTGTATGAATGAATGGATGAATGTGAGTATGAATGAATGTAATGAAATGGATGTGAATGCGTGAATGAATGGATGAAGATAAATGTATGGATGGGAATGTAAATGAATGGGGATAAAGTGTAAGACCGGCAGGTCAGACCAAAGGGAGAAGGTAAAGAATAGAAACCTGCAGTAGAAGGTGTGACGGTCTGGTGTAGGAGCGTCAGATCTATGTAACGCACCAAGATCAGGCCATCAGAGACGACAGAGGGTGGACTGAAAATTGTATAGCACGAAATGTGACGGTCCACTGATGGAGTGTCAGAATCAGGTGACGGTCATAGACTAGACCGTCAGACATGACAGAATGATATTGGGCTAAAAATGTGTAGCAGGAAGTGTGACGGTCCGGAGATGGAGCGTTAGAGCTATGTGACGGTCTTACGATAGACCGTCAGAGAACAAACTGTATTCCGAGACGGATTATGCCGTGAGAGCCCAAACTCAAGGTAAGGAGACCTTAATCCACACTAGAACCCTCCTAGGCTTAGGATAAGGCTTTCTAACCCCAATCTTATCGTTCTAGCACCAAAATCAAGCCTTTATAAGCTAGGAACAAACCCAAAAAATGCAGCTTTCATTAATTCTCTACTACAAGGGTTGAAAACTCCATCAAAGGGCAAGGAACATCATGAAGAGAAGCTTTGGAGCGATGGGTATAGAGGAGAGAGTCTACACCGGTCCTAAAGTAGCCAAGAAGGAGCATGGGGAGCTGCAAAGGTTGACATCCATCCCCAAGCATCTGAGCTCAAGTGCCCAAAGAGTGGTAAGTTCCAATTGACTTCAAAAGTTCATCAATTTCTGCACTTTCTATACCACTTATGATTCTTATTTCTTCTTCTTCTTCTTTCTTTAGCCTCTTCCTGGTCCAAGGTGTTACTCCAACTTAAAGTGGGTGGCTCCCATGGTCAAAGAACTCCCTTTAGAAGTTTTATCCATCCTTAGGGCATGGCACCTCCAACCTTTGTTAGTTTTGGCCAAGAGCTTCCAGAAATTGTCTTTAGATTGGGCAAGCATTTCAGCCCTTATAGAGTTATGGCATCCACAAACACACACCTTCCTCTTCCCTTCCTTTGAAGCTACAGTCCTATTAGAGGAGGTAGAGACCTACCCAGCCCTTGCTAAGACTAAAGTAGGGGAGGAAGATCTAGTGTGCCATACGGTCAAACCTATCGACCCATCATTGATCTTAAGTGAATTCATACACAACCCGAAGGATGTAAGGACCATGATCAGCCCAAACCATATTCACTTGATACCAATGGCTCAATGGATAGTCTCTCATTGTAAGAACAAGTGGGAGAGATATAAAGCCATTGCCAAAGCCGTGTCAGTTTGCTTATACGGAGTCTTCCTTTTTACTACCACCGACCACCTCCTAGATATCCAAAACCTTAGCATCATCAACAGACTGTGGCGGCTCTATTTCTCAAGTGGTCCTTTCATTCCTTTATGAAGGACTTAGTTCAGCTTGCTTAGGAGGACCTCTTTTCGGCTCCATGATAGTCCTTGAGTGTTCGATGGGTGTGAGAATCAAGTTCCAACCCAAGGAAGACATACCTTCAGCCAGCCGGATCTTGGGGAGCCACCCCTTGTTCTTTATTGGAGGTGCCTTAGGATTATCTTCACAGGTTGAATGCAAGACGGCGGACAAGAAATCGCGGGATGAATGGCGCCTCTTCCTCAACACTTTGCAAATAAAGAAGTTCATGATGCGTCCAAGAGTTTTACGGAGCACCTTACTTAGAATACCACGGTGACCAGGCCTTGATCTACAGCTAGTGGGGAACACCACCTTGGCGATCTACAACCCGCACCGGTGCTACCTTCAAATTGGGCTCCCCCGAACCGAAGTTCCTGCACTATCACACTACCCTCCCCTTCAATCTAGGAAGATGGGGACCGAGGAAGATGAGAGAGCGATCCGGAACGCACTGACCATGCGGGAGATCAGCAGAGTGCGCTCGTGGCAAGAAGAAGTGGAAGAGGACGACGAGGGACGCCGTAGCTATGTGAAAGAATTACGCAAGATCCGCCCTCTTGCGGATAGAAAATTGAATGTAGCTTGAGATTTCTTATGATGTTTCTGAACTTGAAGTTTATCAATCAATTTTATGTATTATTGAACTCAATGGAATGATATAGAAGTGCCTTAGTTGATGGAATCGTGAGTTTGTTGCTTGACTTGGCTGAAAGCCGAGTTTCTGGAATCTGTAATGGTCCTACATAGGGCCGTCACAACAGTCTGACAGTCTTACAATGAGCCGTCAGAAGGAGTGAACTCAGAAAACTGAGTTTCTATTCTCTATAGAATGTAACGGTCTAATAGTAGGCCGTTAGAGTGAAGTGACGGTCTATCGCGGATGCGTCAGAGAGGGTTTACTGAGGACCAATGGATTTCAAAGTTCAGAAGGCTGTGATGATCAAAGGGTGACCGTTACAAGGCTGTGACGGTCCGACACTGGTGCGTTACAGACCTGAACCTGAAAATTTGCAATCTTGGGCTTAAACCTGCGTTCTGCACACACTTAGACAAGAAATAAGTTAGATCTGTTCTTAGACTCAACCCCTTGCCTAAAGCAAGTTCAAATTTGACCATTTCTTGATATTTGGTCAAGGGGTGGAGCCTTATTAAATAGGTGAAGAATATAAAATGGAAATAATGCAATGCATGCAATGCATATGATGGTATTTTTTTGGGGGGGGAATTTTTGCAAACATTTGGATTTTTGTGAGTTTTTTAAAATATCTGGTGTTTTTTGATTTCAAAATATATGATTTTTTTTGGATTTTGAAATATGTGATGATTTTTTGAAATATATGATTTTTTTGGATTTTGAAATATATGATTCTTTTGGATTTTGAAATATATGATTTTTTGGATTTTGGAATATATGATTTTTTTAGATTTTGAAATATATGATTTTTTTTGGATTTTGGTAAACCAGTGTCTCCCTAGGAATGAGGGTCCTCCCAATTCCGTTCAGAGTTTCCGAGGTTGGCGTGTAATGGGGGTGACAACCCCTGGCCAGGGCCTAACTTGCGTGACGGTATCTCTGCCAAGGCCATACCCAGGGTACTTGTCTCAGTCCTGAAAAGGAAAAATAGACTGCGGGGACAAGCTTAGGTCAGATATAGAAGTTTTTAGGTCTTGAGTTCCTCTTGAGTCAACCTATTCAGAGACTTGG